>JAXCLQ010027443.1:6288-26432 GCA_035584115.1 Cedrela odorata
AAGACCAGTCCACTCATCAGAGACAAACCTTTCACTGTTGTGCATATTTTGTTAAAAAATGAGGAATTTCTAATCATTTAGGAAAAAAAAAAAGGGCATACGAAAAAGCACTCGTCAACACATAAATGTACATTTTTTTTTCATTCAATCCCAAGCTTGAATTAGTCATTCTTTAATTATAACTAATCCACTACTAGTACATACTAAGCTAGCCAAATACAACCCACCAATATTTTTCAAATTATAACCAAAACATGAAAAAAGAAATTAAGAAAAAAAAAAGAGACAAGTTAATGTTAGTAATATCATGGACAATTTTCGTTATCAATGATATCAGCAGGAGTAATGAAATAGTCCATGGAAACCCCTGGCACATTGAACACAACATCATCAATCCTCCACATTTCTTCCATTCTCGTCCTGGTATGCTGCATCGACAGCTCTCCGAACCGAAAAACAGTTGCGATAGACCGCCCTTGATGCGCAATCAGAACACCGTCGACGTCTCGATAGTCTCCGATGCTGCTTCCTATAGTTGTTTCCCAGTAAACAGAGTCATTTTCTAGAGTTTGTACCCTGGTGAGATGTGAATCTTCTAAGTAAATCAGTAGGCCACTCTTCTGGCAAAAATAGCCGTATAATACATGCCTAATCACTTCTGCTGAACCCTCACTTCTTTCCATCACAGCCGCACGATCTGCTGCTACTTTTAGAACAAAACATTCATCATCTCCGATTCTTTTCTCTCCCAAGCATTGTGCTTTTGCAAATAAGCTGGCTGTGGTCTTTGGATCTAGACCCTGGAATTGCATCGATTGATCAATATATATTTGATAAATGAACAACAGTTCTAGAAAATCTGGGAACTTTCAATCCCATCAAATTATTGATTGAGATAATAAAATCTAAATGTTCATGATATTTGAGTTGTATATTAAGTAAATAAAGATATATAATCGGTACTTAAAAAGAAAAAAAATAAAAAAATAGATCTTACTACATATGAATAATAATGTATACTGAGAAAAAAAATTAAAATTTAATTTGTATAAATAATTATCTAATACATGATAATTTATGATGACATTATGTCGTATATTATATTAATTAAGGTATAAATTTTTTATTTAAATTTATAAGTTCCTTAGTATTGATAGAGAAAAAATATATTAGTTTATTATGAAAAGAAGAGCAGACCCTTGGGATTAACTCAAGTTCAATGATAAGGATCAAATCCACCGAGATTGTTTACTTTATAGCGATCATGTTACAGATTGGAAAAGAATTCAAAATCAAAAGAAACGAAAGTGTGGTATTAGTACCAATCGAAGAGAAAAGCGAAGAAAAGCAAGGGGCAATGATGCAATAACTCCAACCCCATAGCTAATATTATGCAATAAAGGTGTAAAAAGAAAAAGCTATAACTAGCTAAGCAAAGTATGCATATATTTGCAATCCCAAGAAAAGAAAATACAGCCCATTGTCATTGCCATTTATGAATTATGTGACTATATGAACATTACATGATCAAATATGACATCACAAAAGATAATCGTGTTACAGTGTTCAAAAAAGAAGTATGTTCGGTAAGCATTGGACAGTTTCTCCATCCTTCTCATCTCTCTCCCTATAGTTTACACTATTTTTAATTTGTTGGGATTCTCCCTTCGTTACTCCTCTATCTATCGCTATCTTTGTTTCGCACTAAAGTTATTTGAATATATAGGGGTTTGCTTCTTTCTTGAGATAACACAAATCACACCTTTACTTGATAAACGTTGTCCAATGTATACCAAATCTTTTGAAATCCTAAAAATGCTAACTAAATCACATGTTTATACAATCATCTGATAAAAAAAGTTTATTAGACCGCCGGTATACAGAATCTTAATATATAATATTCAATGGAACATTAATTTTATGTTTACTTCCCAAGAATTTCAATAAATTAAGACATGCTAATAATAGTTAGGTGTAGCTAACACAGGTTTGTGATTTGAAGTTTGGCAAAATATGGTACCTGGATTATGCGACGTAGAGGGCGTTGAGGGCCTTTAGCTGCATGAATTCCAAGCCAAGGAGTGTGTCGCCAAACTGTCTTTCCGTCACTGCCAGCGACGACTTTGTTGCCGCCGACGACCAACTCAAGCGACCACATTCCTGGCAGCATTTGCCAGAGAACGAAACAACCAGTTTCTCCACTTCTTGCTCCCAAACTTTTCACATTTTTTCCTGAAGAAATTTCGGTTTCACAACAAACCATCTTCACTGATCCTGTTGCGTACATATTTTTTGCACACTTTTGTTGTTTTAAGCAACCCGTGGCTGCCAAATACTGTTGTATGATATAATGTGCACTCGAAGTTTCCTACCGGAAAGTTCATTATGGATCATAAACAGTACCCACCAAATAAAATAAAATAAAAATTCTTCTGAAAACTTACAATGGGGATGTTTTTGACATGAATGCGAAGAATTGTGTCGTTAACCAGAGGAATTGGAGCTAGAGGACAACCCAAAAAGCCAAGCAAAAGCCTTAGATCTTGCCTCTTAGCAGGAATATTACTACCATATAATGACATGGAAAAGTTAGAAGTCCCTGAAATTCCTTTTTGAATTCTAAACCATTCTCGAATCACTTCCCAGCAACTCTCCTTCTTGTTTCCTTCTTCTTGCATTTCAGGAGCAGGACCTTCCAGCAATGGCGTTAGGGTTTGTGTGCACCATATTTGCTTCCTTCCAGCTCTTGAACCCATTACCACACTTTGTAAAAACAGAAAATAAGAAAAAGTTTAAAGACAATAATTGGAGATGTTCAAGACTGCATATATAGATAAAAGACTACAAGTTAATTTGCGAGTTCAAAAGAATAGTGATAGATTAAAGGTAGAGTAAGATTTTGAAAATTCATGAGCATATTGTGGAAAGATAAAGGAGAGAAAGAGAGACAAAAGGGACAGGTTATCTGTCCAACGGCAGAGGATAGTATTATAATATAGACTCGCATGTTGGATGTCGATCGCTTTGCTTTATTCTTCTTTTTCTTTTTAGACTAGTAATATCTCTTGTCGTTTTATTTTTAAGTCTATTCTTCTCTTGAGCTACTCCAAATGAGAGGTCCCATAAAAATTGGCCTATCTCTTTCCATGTTTCTGTACTGTAGTCATCCCCTAATCGCCTCCATTTACTCTCCGTTTACTGAGGTTCCTAGGGTTAATCTTTCTCGGAAAATGATACCCTGTCACATTAATTAATTAATTTTAAGAACAAAGACAAAATAAAGCACCTACATTTCACCATTGATTATGTCAAAGAAAGATATGATCATTATAATAATCTATTGGATGTGCATCTTGGTTCATGAATGGCAAACCCTATATCTTCTCTCCTTTTCTGTTGAGATAATAACATTGGTACCTAAATTAAAATATAATTTATCTATTTATATTATATAAGTCATTAATCTCTATTAAAATAAATGAAATATCCTTTAGTATTTAAATTACATAGTCTTATATTTAATATTATTAAGGGCAAGAGGTAATTTTATTAGAGTTAAGGATTTGTTTGATATAAATAAACAAATCATGTATTAATTTGTAAAAAGCTAAAGATTTTAGGGACACGTATGTTATTACTTTTTTTTTTTTTTATAATTAAAGTAGATATATCTACAGCACAAATTAACAAGAACCACGAGTGCTTAGTATCTTGCTTTGATCTTGATTCTTATCGTGCTCTTAAGTGAAAAATAATAATAATAATAATATTCCCAAAGTAGACCCTACTTGTGTAAACTCGTCTTGTCTCTATATGTCGAATAGAACAAAGAAAAACATATCATTAATGTTGAATTATTTATAAATAAGGTAGTAGGATCAAGTCATCAAATGATGCCACGTGGACTTTAATTTGATGTTGATAGTGATCATCAATTGCGACCCACGAAGAGGTGGGCCGGCAAGCAAGTGGTAATTAAAGATACTGGAGTGGAGGTTCGGCAATCCGCATCCTGGTGATCTTAAAAGCTAAGGTGTTATTTGGTAAAGGTTGAAATGTGATTTTCATTTGTTGGAGAGAACTCAATTTACAAATATAGGCCGCATGCTCATTCTCCAATGGAATTGTTTTAGCACGTGCTAGAAACTTGAATATAGCTGCTAGTCCATCCATCTGCAGGTAATGGTTGATATACAAGAGCAATTAATAATAATAGAAACAAGAACTACAAACGAGGGAGAATAACTCAAAGGTCAAAAAAAAAAATTGTGGCATTTGTGTAATTGAGGAAGAGCCTTTTGTAAATTTATGAAGGGTGTCCCGACAAAACAAAAGTAAGAAACTCCAAACTCGTATTTGTTTGTTAAGCTTAAAAAAATAAAATTGTCCTAGAATAAAATAAAACTATCTAATCAGTGTGATAGGAATTGCATGGCTGGAATAAATAATTAATGAGTGGCCGGCAAAGACTGACAGTTATGTTGCTGATCATTCAAATTAGCACGTATTCTCAGTTAAATTACGAGGCTAAAAAATCTCAAAATGATTATGCAAAATCACGCGCACTATGGAAAACTCAAATCCTCTCTTCTCCGCTCAATATGAAACAATCAACCAAGTTACAGCAAGTCTTCACCAAAATTTGATCCCCACTTCTGTAACCCTGGATGAGATTATTGAACAAAATTTAGGAGGTTTTGGGCCTGCCCAGTTCATACAATCCGTTCTTGTGTCACTATTATTGATCTTCGAAGCGCAGCAAACATTCATTGGTGTGTACACTGATGAAGAGCCAACTTGGCACTGCGCTAGCAGCACAAATTGCAGCTCAAGCTCGGATATCTGTAGTCTCTCCAAGAGTGAATGGGCTTGGGACGGTAGTCCTGACAAGACGATCATATCAGGATGGAGACTGGAATGTGCTAGTTCGATTCTCACTGGCTTACCTTCTACTTGCTTCTTTATTGGAAGTTTGTTGGGTGGACTTGTTCTTGCCACACTTGGTGATTCATCTCTTGGTCGTAAGAAATTACTGTTTCTTTCATGTTTTGCCATGTCTATAACTGCTTTTTTAACCATCTTCTCCTACAACATATGGGTATACTCAAGCTTACGATTTGTGAGTGGGGTTTTCCGTTCACCAATTATGACGTCTGCTCTGGTGATATTGATGGAAATAGTAGGAAAACGATGGCGTGGCCAAGTAGGAATCATTGCATTTTCTTTCTTTTCACTAGGATTAATATCCTTACCACCTATAGCTTATATAAATAGAGAATCTTCATGGAAAATTCTTTATGTTTGGACTTCAATTCCAGGAATTCTCTGCTGTATAGTACTCTATCCTTTTGTTACCGAATCTCCTAGATGGCTTTTCATGCATGGGCAAGAAGCTGAGGCTGTGGCCGTACTGAAAAGGCTAACATCATCAGTAAACCATGATAACTTAAACTTGTGCTTATCCAACATTCCACCTATGGAAGAAGTTTCTAAAATTGATCTTTACTCATTTTTCAAGGACTTGTTCAAGAGAAAATGGGCTTTACGAAGGTTATTAACAGTTATGGCCCTTGCTTTTGGCATTGGACTGGTTTACTATGGCTTGTTATTGGGAGTTGGAAACTTAGATTTCAACATCTACTTGAGTCTCACGTTTAATGCTTTGTTGGATATACCTGCCTATATTCTAACCTTTATCTTAATAGAAAGATGGAATAGGAAAAGTTCAATTCTTGCATTCTCTATAATAAGTGGAATAACTAGTGCAATTTGTGCTGTAATTGGTGATGGAGAAGAAGTTTTACAAGTTGTTCTTGAGCTAGCATCATTCTTTAGTGCATGTGTAGCATTCAATGTTCTGCTTATATTCGCGACGGAATTGTTTCCCACATGTGTAAGGAACTCGACCACATCATTGGTGAGACAAGCAATCAACTTTGGCGCTGTGTTTAGCCCTATACTGATTTCAGGTGGTAGGCAAAATGTGCTTCTGTCTTTTAGAGTGTTTGGATTAGTTGTGTTTTGTTGTGGTTTCTTCGTGCTTTTTTTGCCTGAGACAAAGGGCGAGAGTCTTTCTGATACATTTGAAGAGCAAGAGAGCAAGGATAGCATTATCAAGCATGTAAGCTGATTGTAGATAATTCTCAATAATGTGGAATTTGTAGATATATTTAGGTGGTTGTGAGTTTGCTATATGCCCTTTTCTGTAATGTCATCTTCTTTTCTTTATCTTTCATTTACTGTTCATGTAATGTCCTTTGTAAAATCATGATAAAGCTAGAGGCATTTTTAATAGTATAAACATAGGAAAAATATATCTGAATCAGCAGTACTGCCACCGTACTGGAATATATCTAAGTCTCCAGTCATATGGTTCGGTGCGACCACTATGACAAAGAATATTAATTGAGAAGACAAGGGATGAATTGTGATACCACTTTAAAAAAAAGTAGGATGAAAAAAATTCCAGAGTCTCCGCCTCGGGAAGGAGCTAGCTTTTTCTATTTTTCAAAGGAGGGGTATCCCATAAAAGTAAGGTGGAAAACTCTAGAGTGATATTAGCTAAAGCACTACATAATTGTCCGGACGGAGACAAAAATGCATTGAATGATCATATCCAGGAGTCCCATTTAAGATGATGACGAGTATTGTCTGCTAAATTACGAGTATTCGGCCAAAAGAACAAGGTTAAAGAATCACACAAGCATTATGCTGGCTGCAATTTTTGTATTTTTAATTATGCGAAATTTCGATATAATGAATCTTTGAATATTTACATAATTTTAAAATAATGAGATTTTTTTTCTTTTTAATATTCCCATGCCCATTTCTTAATGAAAAAAAATTGCTTTCCATTGTTATTACTACGACTATTCTGTATATATGAATTCAATTAAAGATAGTTCTCAGACAAACCTTAGTAAAATATTCAATAAATTTCTTTGAAATTCAAAGTTTCCTTGGTTCTCATATTTCAACTATAACTTAATTTCAGTTAAAGGTTTCCCTTACAGTTTGTAAAGGTCTCAATTACTACAAATGTCTTAGTTACAGTTTACAACTATTTATGTAATAACTTATGAAGATGTATGACATATGAGCTCAGTTTAGATAAATAAAAAAAGTCTTAACTAAAGGCACTCGATAATTGTTAATAATTATGTATTTACGAAAAATTTACTTTTTTTTAAAAAATTATTCTCTAACAAATATTCTTGTCATGTAAAATTTTTTACATAATAAGAATTCTGTGGATACACTTTATACAAAAGACAAGTAATTCTACAAAATTTGAAAGTCGATGTTTACCTAATGAAATCTCTGTAATTTTCGTATAACAAAAAACTTATTTTCGAATTTTATAGAATTTTATTAAACTTGAGAGATTTGAGCATCATATAAAAAAAGGCTAAGGATAATCAAGACTAGTAATTGAAAAAATCTAGATGAAAAATTTGATAATCTAATTTTAAGTACTAATCTCTTCCTTGTTCTTCTCTTTTTCTCTCTCATATTATAAAAATAAAACTCTAACTTAAACATCAAAGAATTTTTGTTAATCAAATGACTTTTCATCTCCCATAACTTTTGATTGTAATCGCAAGTCAAATAAGAAGATAAATAAGATAAAAAAGATCGTTGTTGATGTACGAAGTTCATAGAAAAATTTTTGCTGCATCAATATAAATAAAAATTAATAAGAGAAAAGAAAAAATTAATTAAGTTTAAGAGGAAAGAAAAAAGTAGTAAAGTTCAAAACTCATAAAATTCATGAAACTTTGTATGGATAATTGAATAGAGGATTTTTTTTTTCTGAGTGAGGTTTGCTTGGCTTGTTTGCTTTATGAGATTGACAATTAAAATTATTTTAGAAAGATATAATAATAATAATAAGGTTAAAAAAAGATAATAATATAAAATAAAAATGTGGGTTTTTAAAAGAAATTTAGACGGAATTTGAAAAATAAGTAAATAAATAATAAATACCTAATTCGGAAAGAACGTATTGAATCAATTTTATCTTTCAAAATAGTCAAAAAATGAAAGAAAAATTCTTACAAGAGATAAAAACACAGAGCGAACCAAATCTATAATGACAATCATTAATCATTAACCACATTTGAACGGAACTTATAAACCACATTGGGAGGATGCTGCCACTAAATAAAGTTTGCACAATTTAATTCAGCTACGCATCTCTATAATTGAGAGGGAGCTTTTTTCTAATTTTTTAAAAGTAGGGTGTCCCATCAAACGATGGTAGAGCACTCCAAACTCGGGTTATTCGTAATTTAGTAATTGCCAGGAAGGAGACCTGGCAACTGTGCATTCAATGAACAATGAGTGGTCAGAATCGCATTTAAGACGATGACCTCTCAAAATGTCTTAACATTATGCAACTACGCAAAAAATAAGCAATATTCAAGCATGCATTACCGCTGTCACAAGTTCGAGATATCACACTGTCACTATGGAAAACTCAACTCCTCTCTCCTCTGTTCAATATGACCCAGTCGAGCGAGTCATGGTAACTCTTCACCAAAATTTGATCCCCCCTTCTGTATCCCTGGATGAGATAATTGAACAAAATTTAGAAGGTTTAGGGCCTGCCCAATTCATACAAGCCGTTCTTGTATCACTATTATTAATCTTTGAAGGACAGCAAATATTCATTAGTGTCTACACTGATGCAGAGCCAACTTGGCACTGCACTAACACTACAAGCTGCAGCTCAAGCTCCGATATCTGTAGTCTCTTCAAGAGTGATTGGGCTTGGGTCGGCGGTCCTGACAAGACGATCATATCAGAATGGAGTCTGGAATGCGCTAGTTTGACTCTCATTGGCTTACATTCTTCATGCTTCTTTACTGGAAGCATGTTGGGTGGACTTGTTCTTGCTACACTTGGCGATTCGTCTGTTGGTCATAAGAAATTACTTTTTCTTTCTTGTTTTTTGATGTCTATAATTGCTTTTATAACCATCTTCTTCAACAACATATTGATATACTCAAGCTTACGATTTGTGAGTGGGTTTTTTCGTTCATCACTTATGACATCTGTCCTTGTGATCTTGATCGAAATGGTAGGAAGACGATGGCGTGGCCTAGTAGGAATCATTGCATTTTCTTTCTTTTCACTTGGATTAATATCCTTACCACCTATAGCTTATATAAATAGAGATTCTTCTTGGAAAATCCTATATGCTTGGATTTCAATTCCTGCAATTCTCTGCTGTATTTTAATCTATCCTTTTGTTGCTGAATCTCCTAGATGGCTTTTCATGCATGGGCATGAAGCTGAGGCTGTGGCTGTACTGAAAAGATTAACATCACCAGGAAATCCTGATGGCTTAAACTTGTGCTTATCCAACATTCCTCCTGAGGAAAAAGTTTCTAAAATTGATCTTTACTCATTTCTCAAAGACTTGTTCAATAGAAAATGGGTTTTACGAAGGTTACTATCAATTATGGCCCTTGCTTTTGGCATTGGACTAGTTTACTATGGCTTGTTATTGGGAGTTGGAATTTTGGATTTCAACATCTACTTGAGTTCCGCGTTCAATGCTTTGCTGGAAATACCTGCATATATTGTAACCTTTATCTTAATCGAAAGATGGAACAGGAGAAGTTCTATTCTTACATTTTCTATAATAGGTGGGATAACTAGTGCAATTTGTGGTGTAATTGGTTATGGACACGAAGTTCTACAAGTTGTTCTGGAGTTAGCATCATTCTTTAGCGTATGTGTTGCATTCAATGTGCTGCTTATATTTGCAACGGACTGTTTTCCTACATGTGTGAGGAACTCAACCACATCATTGGTCAGACAAGCAAGCAAAAGGAGCTTCTATCTTTTGGAGTATTTGGATTAGTTATATTCTGTTTTGGGTTCTTCGTGCTTCTTTTGCCTGAGACAAAGGGTGTGACTCTTTCTGATACATTTGACGAGCAAGAAAGCAAGGACATCGTTATCATGCACGTAAACTGATTGAAGACATTGCTCATTAATATTGAATTGTTATATAAACTGAGCTGGTTGTGAGTTTGCCATACTCCCTTTTCTCTAATGTATCTTCTTTTCTCTATTTTTCATTTACTGTTCATGTAATGTCATTTGTAAAATCATGTTAAAGCTAGACACATATTTAACAGTATAAATATAGGAAGAATATATCTAAATCTGCAGTACCGCCACCATACTGGAATATATCTAAGTCTCCACAGTCATATGGCTCTGCGCGACCACTATAACAAAGAATATTAATGGAGAAGACAAGGGATGAATTGTGATACCACTATAAAAAAAGTAAGAAAAAAAAAATGGGTTCTTGTTAAAGCATATAATAAAGGAGACAAGGAATGATTTAATTTTTTTTTTCTCTCTTTCTAAAGTCCTGTAAAATTGGGATATGAGTTCGATTTCCACCATTGTGGGTATACATTCTCTCTGAAAAAAATGGGATCAGAATTCATTCATCTGAAATTCGAAATTTTGTACTGCCTTATAAATGACAATTGAAAAGTTGGTTATCTGGTTGACTCTGGTGATACATCAATAATTCAAAAAACAAAATCTTATAAAAAGCTAAATATATGCCTTTGGTACATGGTATAAATTATACGGGGCTCATATAAATTATTTTGAATTACGTATTTAATAAAAAAATAAAAAATTTTATATTATAATAACTCTTGGGATAATTCTTGGGATAATATAGAATAAGATAAGATAAGTATTTAAAGTCAAAAAATAATTTATAAATAATTTAAATTAATATTTAAAATATTTACTAATTATTTTATTTTAAATAATTAATTATTTTATTTAATTTTTAATAATTTTAAAAAATAAAATTATATACACAATATAATATTGTATATAATCTTTTTTATTTTATTCTATCTTATATTAAATTATTTATTTTATTTTACCTTGCGTACCAAACGGATTCTAAATGTATTACAAGTTATTCTTGTATACGTGGGTTAACGTCAGATTAGAGCTCAAAAGCTGCCCGAATTACAATAAATTTTAGCTTTAAAAAAAAAAAAGTAAAATATAAATTACATATTTAAATTTGCAATATCTTGGATGACTATCGAATTGGCTCTGCAAGAGTATGAACAGTTATCAATTGAGATGACCTTAGAAAACGTTTTAGGCAGCAGAAGAACATAATTATATATATGAATCTTAAAATAACGAAATTTTCTTTGATTTTATATTCTATTTAAAAGGCAAGCCACATCTCTTCATAATGAAAAATCATCTATGTAATTCTATAATTTCTAATAATGTTACATATAATCAAAGTTTGCTAGCCCAAAAGAAAATATCGAAGCATTATTTCAACCAGGCACATGGCAGATTCATTGCCACCGCAGAGCCAATGGAACGCCAAATTAGAATCAGAGAGTGTTGGAGGTTTTGGGTGGGCGCAGTGTGTGCAGGCCATTCTTGTATCGTTAGCGTATTTCTTTAAATCACAACAATCATTTATCAGTGTCTACACCGACGCCGAGCCACAATGGCATTACACCGATAAAATCTGCAACTCTAGCTCTAGCTCTAATATTTGTCAACTTCCGAAATCTGCAGGCATTGGGAAGTAATTGCATCTGAAACGACCGTGTATCAGAATGGGGACTTGAATGTTCCAGTGCATTTCAGGGGATTACCTGTAACATCTCACTTCATTGGCTGTCTACTTGGGGAAATTTTCCTAGCCACTCTTGAAAAATCTTTGGTTAATCGTAAGAAGTTGCTCTTTCTTTCATGTTTAACTATGTAAGTAACCACTTCTTTAACTATCTTGTCCATCAATGTCTGGTTTTACTCCTTGTTGAGATTTTTAAGTGGGCTTGGTCATGCATCAATCGGAACATGTACCATCGCATTATTAACACGTAAGGTCGGGAGAAAATGGCTGGGAATTGTGAAATTTATGTATCCCTTATTTTTCCTGCTGGGGACTTTTATCTTTACCGGCGATTGCTTATATTAACAAAGAATCTCCAGGGAAAAATATTTATATGGGAACATCCATTCCAGCACTTCTTTATGCTGCAATACTTGATTTATTTGTTAACGAGTCCCCTAGATGGCTTTCTTTGCAAGGCAGCTAGGAAGAAATTAAAATACTTTCACAATGAAGGAAATTGACTTTCTGAAATGAAGGTTTTGTGGGTTTGGGAACTAAGAAAACAGAGGTAAATTAAAAAGAAAATCTGTAACTTTGCTATGCTCTTCTTTCTTAATGAATGAAAGTGATTACAACACTATTTATACTATCAAAAGCTACTAGAAAGGACTTTACAAAAGCAAAATATGAAGTAACATATAAGCAAATTAAGGTGGGAAATTAACTGCTCTGTTTTGGCAGTAACAAGCTCTTAACTAACTTGCTTAATGATAGGTCAGCTCCAGCTCACCAAAGAAATGTGGTTTTATGATTGCCAACTAAAGTGAGAAAATACAGATTGAGCTGGAGCTAGCATCTTTCCTTGGTGCTTGTTCTGCATACAATATGTTATTAATTTATGTTATAGAATTCATTAATGATACATACGTGAGCAACTCAGCCACATTGATGGAGAGGAACCAATTTCTTTTGGTGTAGTCTTCAGTTCAGTATTGGTAGACGCTGGGAATAACAATGAATATCCAATACACGGAGTTTCTGGATTGGTAAATGTGTGTTGTGGGCTAATTGCGGTTTTTTGGAATGAGAAAGCGATGCAGACCTTTGTGATATTATGAATGAACAAGAGCAAAAGGAGGATTTGGTTGTGTGCTGCATTTGATTTGTAAATAACTAGATGTATTGTATGGTTCCGACTCCCATAATGTATTAATTGAACACTTGTGCATAGCCAGCAGCTTGCAATGGTATTAATTATCAATCCCATATTCATTCAGTTTCCATTTTTTTAGTTTGTGGCTTGCAATTCTCTATTGTTTTTATATATAAATTAACAAGAGTTGGGCAGAAAATAGAAGTTGGCTTACTGATCTGGGAATTGTTAGTATATATATAAATATTGCATTTGAATAAGTAAATTATGCTTATTTTTTTATATCACGAATCTTTGAAAATCTAAGTAAACTTAGAATAATGAGACTTGCTTTACATAATAACCTCTAGAAAGGCTGACCATTTCTATTTCCTAGAGAAAAATTACTTGTTATAACAATATGTACATATATATTCGTGGATAAGCATTAATGTCATATTAATAAAAGATTGGTTTTCTTTTCATATATGAATAAGAATTAGTAGCTGACAAAGTAAATATGATGTTGTGCAAATTATGTCGTGTGGTCTTGGGAAAACCTAATTAATAAGCACTTACTAAGATCTTATTATGCTTATTGTTCAATGTGTGAAACACTTTCCAACTTCTTTGATCCAATTCCGGCTCACATGTTATTATTTAATTGGAATGGCGCACCACACCATATAAATTCACATTATGGCTTATAAGAGGTGGTGCTATGATCTTATTTTTAATTTAAGTGTGGTTTGCGGGGTTATTTTTTACTAGACATTTTATTTTATTAATTTATCATTTTGTATTGAATTCCTAATTGGCCCTATGCATTTAACATCAAGATTGATTGTGTCTATTAATTAATTAGCTCGTGGATCACAGTTTTGTTGTTCTATTACGGCATCAATCGAGGAAAAAAACTAGTAATTAATATAAGAATGCATGTGAATCGACATGGGAAATCAGACGAAGCCTATTGTATATAGATCACGCAAAGGATTGAAGAAAAATTATCGAAGCATTTGGCTAAATCAAATGGCAAATCCATTAATGCCCCTGCTGAGCAAACCAGACGAAGTGTCTGAACCAGAAAGCCAGGATCATGAGCACAAGCCGCTTACATCATTGGATGAAGTGATTGAACAAAGCATCGGAGGTTTTGGGTGAGCGCAGTTTATACAAGCAATGCTTGTGTATCTAGCACCGCTTTTTGATGCACAACAGTCGTTTATGAGCGTCTACACTGATGCGGAGCCAACATGGCATTGCAGTACTATTGATAACACAAGATGCAATTCAAGCTCTAATATCTGTCAGCTTCCGAAATCTGCATGGTGTTGGGATGGAATTGCATCAAAGACGATCATATCAGAATGGGAGATTGAATGTTCCAGTGCATTTATCAGAGGCTTGCCTGCAGCATCTCACTTCACGGGCTGCCTACTTGGGGTATTATTTCTAGCCACACTCGCAGATTCTTCCCTCGGTCGTAAGAACTTGCTCCTTCTTTCTTGTTTGACAATGTCAATAACCACATTTTTAATCAGTTTATCTAACAACGTTTGGATTTACTCCTTTTTGAGATTCATAAACGGGGTTAGTCGTTCATCAATTGGAAGCTGTTACACCGTATTGTTAACCGAGAAGGTTGGGAAAAAATGGCGTGGCCTTGTGGGACTTACGGGTTTCTTCTTTTTCACTATAGGGGTTTTATCTTTAGCTGTAATAGCTTATATTAACCAATCTTCTTCTTGGAGAAATCTCTATTTCTGGACTTCTATTCCGGCACTTGCTTATTGTGTAATACTTAAACTTTTTATTAGTGAGTCTCCTAGATGGCTTTTAATGCAAGGCAGAGAGAAAGATGCAATGGCAACACTAAAAGAACTTTCACCAATGAAGGATACGAAATTGAGCTTGAATCGGTTGGATTTATACCTAGTTAGCTATGAAACTTCAAAACAGAAGATTTTCTTACCAATCCAGGATCTTTTCCAGAGGGGATGGGCTGTTAAACGAACGTTGGCTCTTATGGTTCTTGGTTTTGGCATAGCAATTTCTTATTACGGCTTGACACTGGGGATTAGTGACTTAGGCTTTGACATATATCTAGGTCTGTTGCTTAATGCTTTGTTAGAGATTCCTTCATATATTCTCTCCTTCTTCTTGATTGAAAAATGCAATAGGAGAAGTTCACTGCTGATATTTTCTACTGTAACTGGGATATGTAATCTTATGATTACTCTGGCAGGCAACGAACATAAGGGAATCCAGATTGGGCTAGAGCTAGCATCTTTTTTTGTTGCGTGTGCTGCTTACAATATTTTACTGATTTATGCGTTAGAATTGTTTCCTAATTGTGTCAGGAGCTCGAGCACATCGATGGTGAGGCAAGCCATCAATTTTGGTTCAGTAATCAGTTCATTGTTGGCAGCTGCTGGTAGCAGTAATGAATTTCTATTGTATGGAGTGTCTGGAATGGTTATAATATGTTGTGGGTTCTTTGTGATTTGTTTGCCAGAGACAAGAAATGCTGCCATTTGTGACACCATGGATGAACAAGAGCGCAAGGACAATATGGTTGTGTGATGCAATTGATTCTTTTGTATAATATTAATAATTTATTGAGTTTGCACTAGTGATCGATTTATTATAGCAATTAAACCATTGTATTTTGTAGTGTATCAATTATGCAACTGCTCATTTCTCTATAAATGTCCTTCTGTATCACGAGTACTTCACATAACTTTCTAATTATGCATTTTGTTTCTGAATTATTCGCTTTTTCTTTTTGTAAGCAATTTTATTATACCACTCAATACCAAGTAAATTGACAGTTTTAATCTATTTTTTCTTATTGACAATAATGACCCTTACTTTTGGCATTGGATTGGCTTGGTTTTGGGCATACAAACTTACATATTTTCTAACCTTTATTTTTGATAGAAAGATGGAAGGGGAGCTTGAATTCTTAACAGTAATTGTGGATGAGGATAACTTGTTCTTGTATTTACAAAATAGCAGTCTTTAGTACAAAAATGAATGGATGAAAATAGAAGACTTTGCATACAGTTTCTTAGAAAAGCCTAGAAGAATTGGAGTCTAAGAGCTGCTCGACGAGTTTCTAGTGATACACTGTGTTGCCATTTTTTTTTTTTCTGTACAGCTATTGATATAGCGGTTGAGAATGGGTCTTGTTTTGTGTCTTTGTATAAATCTGGATGAACTTGAATGCTTGAATTGAGTTGGACTTGTGTACTTGGGCTCTATCATACTTTAACTGGGAGAAGTTTAGTTCTTACATTTTCTATAATAATTGGGATAACCAGCGCAATTTGTGCTCTAATTGGTGATGGACAAGAAGTTTCACAAATTGCTCTTGAGCTACCATCATTCTTCAGCGTATTTATTGTTGGTAAAACAAGTGTAGAGTGCCCATTATTTAGTATCCTGAAATGCAAACATCACATGTGCTAAAATAATATTGAACCATTCTTTGCAGCTTAATTCAATTAATGCTGAAGTGGTATAGGGTCACCATGTTTGCAACTGCAAAAATAATCAAATGGTTCAATTAAATATTTCCATTTTTTGTAGATGGGAAAATTAAAAGATTATAATAATTAATAAGTGTTGTAGGGAGATTTTTCTTTGAATAAGATCTAATTTCAAAGACGATTTCATTAGAAATCTTATAATCATAATTTTTCTTTATTTTTTAATCAGTTCTTTGTAACCACAAATCATAATTAAATTTAGGTATGATACACTAGTTATTGAGACAATTAAAGCACTCTTTTTCGAATTTAGAGAAACTAAAAATGATAAAAAAAAAAAAAAAAGGAGCGAAACAATCAGTCTATTGATATTGAATGGAGCAAAGTTCTTCAAGACGAAAGTTTGAGCCAGACTGAGGTTAGAAGGAAGTTGAATTTCTTTCTATTTTGTCACAAGAGGTGGTGATCTACTTAGGATATCAGTAATTACTAAAGGGGGAGTAAATAAAATCGAATAAGGAGTTTACAAATCACATCTTTTCCTAACAAATGCAATTCATACTAGAGCCTCACAATCATCTATAACATTTCTTTTTTGTCGGTTTTTTCAATCCATAAATGGAATAAAGAGAATCTACTTTGATATCTTAGTGATGATAGCAAATAAGAAAGGCCATATTGTGTGGTCCGATTAAAGTCATTTACTTTTTTTTCACTGATAAAGGGTAAAAGGATGAAGTCCATGGGTCCCGTAATAGTATCCATTCCTTTCTTCCCGCAACCCTGTCAAAAAAGAAGATGGGGGGTGGGTGGGTTGTGTGACAGTCTGATCATACAACGAAAGAAAATGGTTGCGTAGTGTATTCGATTAATTATTTTAATAAATTTAATGAATTTACATTGGTCCAACTTTCAATTATTGTATTAATTGATCGCATCCCCATAACTTCAATTGATATGACAAAGAAAAAAAATAATCTTATCTTTAGCTGAAAAAAACTATAGATCGAAGGAAGACACTAAAAAAGGTCTCTATTATTCAGTGGTCACCCTTACAGGTTAGAAAGTGTAGGGACCTATTTTAAATTGTCATATAAGAAGATGCCAGTGCAACGCTTAGCTTCACATTCAAATGAGAAATGATAATGTACCAATAACATTAAATTTATAATTTTTATTGTCTTAATTATACTATGTCACAGCAATCCGAATAAATTCATTAACCATTTCGTATTTGTTGCATTGTTCTCTCTTTAATTCCTTTATTTCGATCAATTTTCTCAATGAAATCATTGCTGCCTGAACTCATCCATTAATGCCTAATATTGCTGGCTGGTTTGCAATTGGGAAATATTGTATGATGTGTTGGTTTAATATAATCGTTTAAGGTAACCTTGGGATATTAAAATAAATACAAATATTAAAGGATTAAGTTGAATAATATAATGTATTCTATATGGATAAGTATAGTCACACAGTTTTCCATTTTCTACAGTCTAAGAGACGGTCGGAACTTAAGTTACAAATACGTTTTGAGCAGTGAGCCTTGTGAGCTTTGAATAGTCAACTACTCTATTATAAATGAAAGCTTCATCTTCACCTTCACCATAACCAGCTATTTGGTGAAAGACTAGTACACTCATTCAATTGTTTATCAGTATTTTATCTTTCTGAACACCTGTTAAAAATTCAGAAAAAGATCATGTACAAAAATGCTCAAGTCTCCAGACTTTATTTTATTATACGAAATTTCCTCCAATCCATGAATTTTTTTGTGTGGATGCTAACGATTTTGATAAAGGTTTGTATTATAACATACCCATATATGTTCCACAGTATGAGAATGTAGTGGATCACTTGATCGATTAGACAGTAAAGTATTTTGAGAACAATGAAAATTTGACTGCAATTGAAAGTTATGAAGGGGAACTTTACATAGAAATTGCAAGCATGGGCTCCTTGTTATATATTTATATATGGTCATCAGCACACTCATTCCAAGTTGGACCGCATTCCATATACATCTCGACTAATTTTTTTAATATATTTTTTTTTCACAAAACGCAACTAACAAGCTCGAGTTTCATGACTCGTAGCAGTAAATTTATTGAATTGTTCCCCTTTTGTTATCCCAAGACCCAACTACTAAATCACCATATTTGAAATTTCACTTTCATCATTCTAGAGAAGAGTCTAAAATCTGGACTTTTAAAGCTAAATTTGCATATTAATACATATTTTAACAAAATCACCCAAAAGGCCAGGCCTCTATCACAATGTGTACTTAAAACTCTCAGTTCTGGCATCACAGAACACTACAAAATGGCGGATTCAACTCCACTTCTGTCTCCCCCAGAAACTAGTCCAAAGCAAGACAAATCACCCAACACCTTCTCTTTGGATGAGATTATCGAACAAAGATTAGGCAAGTTTGGGTGGGTGCAATTCCTTCAAGCTCTCCTTGTTTCTTTGGCTTGGGGATTTGATGCACAACAAGCATTCATCAGCGTCTTCACCGATGCCGTGCCACGGTGGTATTGTACAAACAATACTATATGCAAATCGGGCTCCAACATCTGCAAAATTCCCAAGAGTTCATGGTCCTGGGTTGGATCCCCATCTGAGAGTATCATATCAGATTGGGATCTCGAGTGTACTAGCTCATTCGTTGCCGGCGTACCCGAATCATCTTTCTTTGCAGGCTGCCTAGTCGGTGCTTTATCTCTAGCCACGCTCGCTGATTCTTCCTTTGGGCGCAAGAACTTGCTTCTTTTCTCATCTCTAGGCATGAATATAGCTTCGCTTTTAACCATATTCTCTTCCAATGTTTGGATTTACTCGGCTTTCAGATTTGCAACGGGGTTTGGCAGTGCTCCAATCGCAACATGCACTGTCGTTTTATTGACAGAGAGGGTTGGAACAAAATGGCGAAGTCGTGTTGGAGTCATGGCATCCTTTGGTTTTGGTTTAGGTTTTCTATCTTTACCAGCCATAGCTTATAGAAGTAGAGGTTCTTCATGGAAAACTCTCTACTTATGTACATCAATATCAGGAATCTTATACTGTCTGTTTGCTTATTACTTTGCTTATGAATCTCCTAGATGGCTATTGATGCAAGGTCGTGAGGAAGAAGCCATAGAAATACTCAAAAGATTATCTCCTAAAGACAATGATAGCTTTGACATACGCCTGCGTAGTCTTCCAAATTCAGAAGAAGAAACATCAGAGAGTGATCACTTTCTCTCAGCAATCAAAGACTTATTTCGAAAGAGATGGGCTCTTCAACGGCTATTGATCGTTATGGTATTAAGTTTCAGCCTCGGAATGATGTTCTATGGAATCCCATTAGGGATTGGCGATTTGGGTTTCAATATCTACTTGGCTGTCACGTTTAACGCCTTGATGGAACTTCCCTCATATTTGATTACCTTCTTTTTTCTAGAAAACTATAATAGAAGAACTTCTCTTCTAGCATTTTCAGTCACTAGTGGAATATGCAGCGTTGGTTGTGCAATTGTGGGTAGTGATTTGAAAGGAGTTCAAATTGGGCTTGAGTTAGGGGCCTACTTCTGCGTCTGTGCGGCATACAACGTTTTACTAATATATTCAATAGAGTTATTTCCTACTTGTGTTAGAAACACAGCGGCAACAATGGTTGAGCAATCACAAGTATTTGGAGCAATATTCAGTCCAATGTTGATTTCGGCATCGAGGGGAAAAGAGTCGTTGTCATATGGAGCATTTGGATTGGTGATAATATGTTGTGGGTTTTTCGTAGCTTGTTTGCCAGAAACTAGAGGAGAAACTCTCTGTGACACCATGGATGAACAAGAATGCAAGAGCCAAGCTACAATGGTGTTTTGATTTCTTGGGCAAT
>JAXCLQ010027454.1:0-28229 GCA_035584115.1 Cedrela odorata
GGTTCCAGGATACCCATGCAAAAGAACACCCCTAGGAGGAGTAAGCCCCAGATTGTCAAAGAACTCAGGATATAACAGTGGTAAAATGACAACTTCCTTCATACAACGAATGACATCTTGAAGCCCAGCAACAGATTCCCAACCCTCAAATACGTTTCCACTCTCAGAGTCTGAGCCCCCAATATACACAGGTGCAATTCTCAACAAATCTCGATGAAGCCTCTTGCTTTCACGCTTCAAAAACTCTTCATCTTCACCACAGTTCTCCAACCATTTCTCTTCTGCTTCCATATCTTTCCGCCAAGCATCATTTGACAGCTTCCTCATTTCCAACTTCATTTTCTTAGCTTTCAACTTTTTTATCCTGACTAAATATTGATCACCATGAGGTTGGAAGAGATGTCGATGATCTGTGCAGGCTATGAGAAATTTGCGATGATCAAAGATGCAACCATTAGCTCGTGCACATGGCTGCAAAACATACATGCCATAAGCCACAAAATAAGTTTAATAAGGCACATACTCTGCCTTATTCTTGGAAAAAGGAAAAGTCAAACACATACAAAATCAGATATCAAATACCAACCAAATGGTAAGTTTTTGGACACCGATCAACACGACATCCAATTGTAGCTCCGGGCCTCCCACAGCGAGTGCATTTTAGTGCTCGGCCTCTGCAGAGGGCAGCCCTTATATTTTTTAAGCATCCCAGACCAGCAAAATAAACCTGCAAACATGAATCATCATGTATTATAATTTATTGAATGAAACGAGGAAAAAAAGAAACACGAATTGGAAAGTTGACTTTCTGCATCAAAGCTATTTAGCCAGCAAATTTAAAATATATGAATCAAAAAAGTTGGCATGTCAAAAAATAAAAATTGTTGACAGTCAAGCAATAAAGATTGTTGCTTACTTCTGACAAATATGTTCCATCACAAGACAAGACAAGAGTAGTATAATATTGAGCCCTGATGATCTTATAAAAACACAGAATCAGTAATGACTCATGCCAGGAGATAACCATTGAGATCACCTAGGGCACAAAGTTACCAACCTTTGAACTGACAAAGTATACCACTCCATAAAAATTAATAAATTCAAGCAATTTTGGTTGAAGGAAAACCACAAAACATGTGCAACTAATCTCTTCAAACAGAGAAGTGAACAATTCCGTGTACATCAATTCTTTAGATGACACTGCTACTGCCATAGAAATTGATTCAGTGTTAACAGGACCATGAAAGAAACAGCAGAAGAGTAGTTAAAGAATAAACCTCCACCTCACACCAATAATCCTAGTTGAATGAAAGATATTTCATTTGCAAGCCTGTGGTAATGGCATCACCTTAACTACTAAAAACTGGAATGGCCAAAATATGAGTGCAAACCCCAAAATGTCTAATGCCACTAAATGACCCTAAAGCAAACTAATTAAATTGTCTATTAACCAAAAAGTTTCAAGTATTTAATTCAGCTACTGAACTGACAGAAAATTAAACATCTGGATCCCCATCAAAATTTACTTTGTTCATCAAAAATGAAATTCAGAAAGTTAACTAAGTTAAGCAATTTAAGCACTTTTTCATCATTTCCTAAATCCACTGACTCATGGTTTAACTGCTCTAAAATGGTTTCTAATATATCTAATCCAAGTAATCATCCAAATATATATATATATTGGGTCAACAATCAAAAATACTGTGTGGCCTTTTTAAATGCTAAATTAGCCCTACGCATCCATACATAAAGACTAGAAATTAGGAACATATTCAACACATAAACATTCCCAGTCAAACATGCTCAAAATTGTCATCTTTCCCATATTCTTTGATTAATGTAATTCCACAGTATCATATAACAAGACTGGTACTGGTACATAATTAATCTATATAACAGAATATGCCCCTTCTGTAAACTATCTACAGCATGCCCTGTGAACAACAGCGAGTTTCACCATCCTCCATGTAAATTATATGCTTCATCTAAACTTCTTATATATGCATGCAGAAACTACAAATATTACTTATTCCTTGTGCTGGGAAGACAACAAGGACTTGATATCTCTAAAATCAGTATGAATACATCCATAGATCCACTCACAAAAAAAAAAAAGTGCAATAAATATTACAAATCAGTCAAAAGAATGCACCTCTGGACTCCACACAGCACAGTGTTGATGAACCCAAATTCCAGCAATACCATAACGATCATTTATAGGACCCAAGAGACGGCCAAGCCACCCAGGTTCATCACCAAATCCATCCCAAATGTCATAGTTAGGTTCCTCCGAAGCTGAAGACCCACTGTACACCTCGTTTTCACTCTCACCCACATCTTGGATCAACCTCTTTGGAGGCTTACCATCATTCCCACAGCCACATAAACTACACCGCCTTCCCTGCTTAAAGCATGGCCGGCCGAGTGTACCATTTGAACCATGGTTATTAAAGACATCCACAGTTGCAGCATTCTCACCTTCCACTGGCTTTTCCTCAGGCTTTGCCAGAAAGCCATCCTTTTGTTCATCACAACCTCCATCTTCCACCCCATTTGTAGAATTTCCAACATGTTCAACACCATTTTGTTGACTTTCTCCTTTATTTCCATCCTCGAACTGTATCACTTCTTTATCACTTTGCCCTGTTGTTTCCATCGTGTCCGCATTTTCATCACCAATGCAACCCTCCTCTAGTTCCTTATTATTCAATACCATTTCATTCTCTTCCTCAACTACCTCTTTAGCAGTATCCTCTAATATATCTGTCTCATTTTCACAACCCACAGTACTCTCCAGAACTGGTATACCCTCCACGCCATTATTGCCCACCACCTCCATTTCCTCCTCTCTCCCATTCTCCTCCACCGCACCTGTCACTACCCCTTCCTCCATCCCTTGCATTTCCTCTTCCTCTCCACACTTCTCCACTTCATCCCCCAAACCATTCACCTCCTTGACCCTCCCTAGCTTCTGTGTTTCCAAAACCACCAAATCTTCATCTACCATACCAACCCCACTCTCCACAGCTTTCTCACCCATCTCCCCAAAAAGCTTCCTTCTCCCACTCAACTCACCCCTCTCCTCACTATTCATCCCAAGCCCTACATTTCTCCCTCGTGACCTCAGCCTCGATCCCCAAACCCCCGGTGAAATGGAATTCTCACTCTCTTCCTCTTTGGCACTCCTTATGCTACTGTTTGACCTCTTATTAAGACCCAAATTCAGCTTTTTATCCATTTTACGCCTCTTTTTTACCGGTTGGGGCGAGACATCAAGCAAAACCGGAGCCCGTCTCACCCGAGAGCTTCTACGGAGCTCCGAATTAGGCGTGGATGACCCTGGTTCAGCGCCTCCATCATTACCCTCATTTGGCTCACTATGGTTTTTAGTATACTCCTCTTCACATATTGCATCCAGCCTCTTGTGCTTCTTTCGAAGCCGAGGCCCCGACACATTACTATTCCTCTTCTTTGGAGAAGACGCAGATGCCGATGAGAATTGCATCACAAATATATGTATATATGTGTGTGTATAATGTTGTCTACCTTAAATGTGATTATATCTATACATCTATATATTTTATCTATCCGTATGTGTGTACATAAAATCTGTGAATTAGCGCAAATGGGTAATGAACGATCTTGATTTTTGGCTAAATGGGTGAGTGCTTAAGTGAAAAGTAAGAAGAAAAACATTGAAACAGGGATTTGGCTCCGTGACTCACCGGTGTTTTGATAAGTTGAATCCTACCGAGTTTGATAATGACATGAACCCATAGAAAAAACAAAAGCAAACCCTACAAATCGATTTGCGTCTGCTTTGATTTTGGTTATCGAGTGTGTTATTTTCGTTACGTTTTTGTGTGTCTATCAATACAAATCATCCATCTCTCTTCTGTTTGTCTAAAATTTTGTGTCTTTTGCTGTTACTTATAGCAAGACTAGGGTTCACCTGATTTTGCCCATTTCGGATGGCTTATCACCACGCGCGCGTAAAATACGCGTGTGGGATAGTTTAATAAGTTAGGTTTGAATTATACGGTGATGGAGTCATGGGTAGATAAGTAATTTGGATATATGGGATGATTAGTGAGATTGATAGTCACGCGCTATGGAAGGAAGTGAGAATGGGGGTTGGAAATAAGAGCTGATTTATTGATTTTCATGAATTTTTCTGCCAAAAAGTTGCCGCCAAATATGTGTTGTTGGTTACTTAAGTTACAGCCATAGGGTGGTTTGATGAAGCACAAGGCAACGGCTCTTTTTAATATCAAGTATCCACTCTTAAACTGGATGCTTTTTTTTTTGCGAGGGTGAGGGTGAGGGTGAGGGGTGAGGGGTGAGGGGGTCATTTGTGTTGGGAAAAGGGGTTTGTGTTTTGCTTTTATTTTACTGTAAAATGCTAACTCCAGCTAAGTTAAGGTCAAATTTTCTAACCTATGGTAAAATTAAAGTTTCTAATTTATGATGAGACAAAAAAAAAAACAATTTGTAATTAATCTATTATTGATTAAAATGTGCAAATAGAAACATATCAATTCAATAAGCACTTTAGCTTATACATCTTTCTTTCATTATCAAATACGATCTTCATATAAATATTCAACATTTCGAGAATCAGGATTCCTCCATGCAGTGACCTGCATACGCGCACCATCAGCTAGCATGCGCTGCAACACTCTGGCTATGTTCTTTGTGTCATCAATGCCAAGATGGTGACTTCCAAACATTGGTATTTGGCGGTTTTTCATCATTCCCACCATTCCTGTGGCCTGTCATCCATAAGCAAACACAAAAATTTTGAAAAGGAAAAGGCAAAAGAAAAAAGAAGACAAATGTTGCCAATCCATAAGAAGAACAAATAGTACATTTTGATCCAGTACAAACCAAAACCTAATCAACTCAACTTCATCATTGCTCAATTTCATAGTGTTTTTAACTTTGCGTTTGGCTCTGGGTTGAGAAACTATACCTGGGCTAGGTTTGAGAAATTGAGCATCAGGTCAAATTTACCAATTTAAATCATCAGGTTAACTTAATTTAAGGGCAGATGCACTAAATTATTGGCTTGACTCGTATCTGCTCATCAACCAAAATCAAGTAGCACCCATAGAAAGTAAATCCCACTATTATTCTCAAGCAGCTTGGTTGATTGAAACCCAAAAGCTAAATTCTTGTGTGGACTTACCTCACTTCTTCTAGTCTTGTAAAAGTTATAAAAGGCATCCTTCAGATTGATCCACTCCATGAAATATGGGGGAAGTTTGATCTGAGAGACTTTGCATTGATCGGGGACCTTTGTCTTCAAATCCCAATTCCCACTAAAATACCAGCAAAATAAAAATACTTCAATCTACCAAGTTATATGAGTTCAAATTCTACCATCGTTGAATACCATTTGAGTACTCTAGAAAAAGCCAACCTTTTGAGCTGGCAAAGATCCAATGTATTTTAAAAAAGAAAAAAAAATGTGTAGGAGGGGCAAAAGGATCTTTGAACTTAAAAAGCTTTCTTCTAATGAGTTATAACTAATGAATTTCATTTGGTTTAAGAAGGAAACTATCATCTTTAAAAATACCTTATATACACAAGTGAAGGGCTGCCTAATTGAAGGCAAACCGAGTATGTTTTTGCGAAAAAGATAGTTTATTGAGGCACTTGCCTCGGCTCTGGCACATTTGCCCAGAGGCCTAAGGCAAGTGCCTCAATGAAGTCATCTAGCCCAAGAAGGCAAGAAAGTGTCCCCCTCTCACAACATTGGGCAAACAAAGAGAGAAATATAAGACTTGCTTAGTATATATGCACACTATTTTTCCTTCTATAGATAAAATGAGACTCACCAAGTCACAAATGCTGTTTGATTAAGACGACCACCTAGCCCCTCTCCCCACAGACGATGCTGAATTAACCAAGCTTCAAACTGTTTAAGGACTTCCTTAAATGGGAGAGCTGTATCATGCCAAACCCTGCAAATATAGACATTTTGTTACATCAATTCTTCACCAAATGTTCAAAAGACCAACAACATATTTGGTGGGGTTCAACAACTTCAGTTTGGAAAAGATATATGCAATAGAGAATTAGCTCTCTAACAAATACGCCATATAACCATGTAAAGAAATTACCCAGTAGAATACGAAAACTGAAATTCCCAAGCAGTTTAGACTGCCTACCCTACATAATGCATTTTGAAGTTGGGACAATGGTGTAAACCAAGGGAACAAGGGAAAAATCTATCAACAAGCAGTAACCATGAACAAAAACCTAGTCAATTAATAGCAAATAATTAGCAGCATACCGATCAACTCCAAATTTGCCATATTTTCCTTCAATGTACTTGTTTACGTGTTGCTCACTCATTTTTGAGGGCCTCACAAACCTGTAGAAAAATGTTATTTATTTTGCTGGCATGATACATTTACATATGTCACAGACCAATTAAAGAATAATTGAAGTGGTAAAATGCAAAATAGGCAAGCCTATAAATCACCAAGCTCCTGAGAAAGAATTAATAGAAGAACAGATATAAAAAATAATATGTCATCAGAAACATAGTAAAAACCTGTGGAATAAATCTACAAAAGCCATGGTTTTCGCATCTATCATCAGAACAGGAAACTCAAGAATCTCAATTTTGCCCTCCAAATCGAGCACCAAGAAAAAATCTAAATCCTGAGAGCACTTGCGTTGAAAGGCAGCAGCATCAACTGGAAGATCCCTAGAGATGTCGTGATTAAACCTCTCGAGGTGGATAAGGTCATCCATCTAAAATACAGAGTGCATAGTTCCAGTTACAAACCAAATTTTCCAATCCATACAACAAAATAAATTATGGAACACAATTGTAAACAACAATAACAGAAACCATATCATAAAAAACAGGTGGAAAAAGTTACTACGGTGTGATTCAATCCCCCTGCTTCTAAAAACCAATATGGGAAAAGTTCTAGAAAAGTTATCGAAAGATGAATATTAAAAGGTTATACAACGAAGTATTACTTAGCTCTGAATCTCTCACGATCTACAGTTATTTACATATTTACTATATACATGCGTTCATGCTTGAGAACCAAAGCTTATACAAAATGAGAGAAATAGGTCATAAATTCATTGATACTTTTGATCGAACATGTGACATGCAAACACGAATAATTTCAAAAATTCAAGAACATGAGCAACCAAAGACACAAATACTTTCCTATATTGACTAAAAATAGAGTGTCAGCTCAAAAAGTTACCATGGTACACTTTCCTTGCGTGAAGTACAAACACATAGGTCTCCAGCGAGTACTTGCGTTCTTCTGTAGAGCCGAAGAAGAAGAAGATGAAGCTGAACAAGACATGTCTTGGGTACAACAGAGGGTATGGACACGACGGAAGGGAAGAGGAAGAGAGAAGGGAAATGGAGAAAGAGGGCTGGTGTAACGAAAGGGAGAAAATCCAGAGAGAGTAACCTTAGAGAACGACATTGTCGTTTTCCAGATTTGAAGAGCTCGCCGTTTCGAGACGAAGGACTTTTGCTTGGTCCATTAGGACAAGTGAAATTAAAGTGGAAATTAGTATTGTTGGCGGGTAATTTCTATCGTCCAATCAATAACGTTTCATTTTGTGTTTTCTTTCGTGGGGTTTTGGATTATTTTTGTCACATCTTGTATTGTATTGGATTACATCATATTACGTACTATAGTAATCAGTAAACAATTATAAATGAATAAATAGCTCATTTATAATTACAATATTTCAATAATTTTCTCCGAGACATGTATAGATTGATTTAAATGTCTGAGAAAAATGTTTATGCTAGTAATTGAAGCTAGCACAACATTTAGATAGCTAATCTTAAAGAAGCAATTAAATAGGCTCGTTTGTGCAAGCCAAACAGCATAAAAAATTTAGAAAAGAAAGAAAGAAATACATAGATAAGAATACAAGAGATGAATATATAATACAACCTCTGCCTAAGATGGAAATCGCGATATACAAAGAAAAAGCAAAATTTGCACCCTTCTGTTCTAGAGATGAATGGCATCCATGCGGTTCAATAAGCTCAAAATCCTGATATTGACTGTAAAGCTTTACTGCACTAACCAATTTCATCACTCGCTTTCTTCTTCATCAAGCGCTGTAAAATCTTCGATGACCTCAGTCCTAGCCAATTGTTTACTCATTCTTCGCATTTCATCAATTTCGACTAGTAACAATGGGTCACACACAACTTTTGAGGCCTGTAGTTTCTTAGGGCAGCCTAAGGGGAAAAATAAATTGTCAAAGATGAAGCTGACACTGAAATCA
Source organism: Cedrela odorata (assembly GCA_035584115.1). Classification (NCBI taxonomy): domain Eukaryota; kingdom Viridiplantae; phylum Streptophyta; class Magnoliopsida; order Sapindales; family Meliaceae; genus Cedrela; species Cedrela odorata. Next base: position 8,293 of record JAXCLQ010027454.1, read on the forward strand.
AAAGCTCCAACTAAAATATAAAAAACAAAACAAACAATATACCTGCTACTGGGCATCGCGCATTGGCATTCTTGGATTTTATGTAGGCCATGATTACCGTCTTGTCATATATGTGTTTGCATTCCACACTGCATACGGAGAATACACAAGGAAGGAGGTCATTCTGAAATTTCAAAACAACAAGACATATTGAAAATTTAGAAAGTCTGCCCAGCTAAGGGCTTTCAGCATATCTTGCACTAGTTTTGATGGAATTTGTTAATCCAGGGCTAGTGAACATCCATTCATCTATTCACAATTATTTTCATGCTGTCCATCATAGAGATTTGCAGTTATCCACATTTGTCACTTTTCATCCTTTAAATTATGTGATAAAACAATTTCAAGCATTCTGCAGTTTGGGAAATCTCAGTTGTGTACAAATAATTTGGACTTCTTTTGATAAAAAAAAAATATCTAAATTCTACCACACTCCCTTGATAACATTCTCCCCACCAATGTATATTTAGATATCTTATCTTATTCAACAACTGGCAAAGTCCCATTAGCCAGACCAAAGAGGCTCAAATATGGCAATTCAACCCACAAGTATTATTCAAGAAACTTGCACAAATGTTAGTATTTGAACACTACAGCTTTTACAGTTATAATATAAAAGCCAGCCAACGTGTTTAGCAATTAAATTAAATTAATCTAAAGGATGAAAAAGAAGAAAAAAAATGTTTGAAGTAAACCTACAGTACCTGCGAACTGGTTCTACTAATTCAGTGACGGGTTTTCCACTCAGTGGGCAAGTGATATTCAAAAGGTTGCATTGGGTACTGGTCATTATAATGTCCTCCTGCTCTTCACCGGGCATTGGTTCTCCTGAATGATGAACATTCTGCAAGGAAACAGTGAAAACAACACCAAATACATAATCAGAAAAAACATCCTCAAGTAGTCAGTGAAAACCAATATAATGTGTCACCAACAAATATGAAAAATTGATAGATTTGGATATGATTTTTTTCAAACACACAAAGAAAATTTGCATCAACAGCTGGCAGATGGGTTAAATCTAGTCAAGTAGAAAATAGGATGCTAATTAACTAAGCTTTGCGGCTTTTTTGAGGTATTTATAATTGCTGTATATACAACTTCTTCCATTTCTAGCTGATAAGTATACTTTTACAGTTTTTGTTGGTGGCCAAGTCAAGTGTCCAATTGTAATCTCTCTCTCTGCAACCACATATTCCATCTAAACTGGTGGCCCCAAAAATATAATCAGCAACATCCAACCGAAAATATATATATTCAGAATTTTGTCAAAAATATCAGGAAGCATACCCAGACAGCTTCTCTGAATTGACGTATATGTGGATCTTTCTGCGGAACAGAAGATGAACTGGCCTTGAATTTTGCAGCCTCATCCTCAAGCAACTTCTTAAAATCAGTTAACTGCAGTTCACAAATTAAACCAACAAAGTTTATTAAAGAGAAGAGTCGCTACATGTGTACAAAATCTGTCAATTAAACAAAGAAAAACCTTTTGTGATTAAAGAATACAAGAACCTCTGTCCCAGGCTGATATGTATTCCCAATTGATTCGATGGCCGATGAATGGTGTGTACAGTCAGCATAAGCTTCCGCCAAGTGAGTAGCAGCATCTTCTAGCTCCTTCACCTGGAATGGTGACCAATTATAAATTCGTTTAATATGTCAAAAAGAAACTAGGAATCCCATCACACCATTCTCAACTGCTGTTTATCAGATGAAACAAATAATACATCCAACATAATAAACTGGGTTATTTTCCGAAGAAAAAGGAAACTACATTAACTGTAAAGAATAATTCATGACAGAGCAGTCAGGACCGAAAGCAAGAAACCAAAATAGAAGTGACCGAGTACACTACATACCAAATCAAAGACAAATAACCTAAAATAAACATGAAAGTATTCGGAAGCAAGCAAAGAACTCAACCACCAGTAAAGTCTTTATAAGGCATCATCTAACCACTAAGTACTGTCTCTAAGCAAGCTTTACTAGACAACTGGAATCAAGTCCCAGCTTCAGCGAAGTAGCTGAGGTTTGTGGATTAGGGAGAGGACAAAGGCTTAGCTAGTGACTACAGCGCTTTTGCAGTAATTTGAAAGGATAGCAGTAAAAGTGTTTGGTAAACACCAACTTTTAGTGGGGATTACTAACTTTTCCACTAATATTTGTGATTCCATCACATAATAGTTATAATTTTAAAGTCACAACACTACAATCTCAAACAACTTGTAGTCTATTGCCTCTAACCAACATAAATTAATAAAAAGATTTCACACATCAATGTGAATGAAAAGATGTTTTTCTGCTTAAGTGCACAAAAACCAAAAATCCAAACATTTATTTTCTTTCAACTTTTTACATCTTTTGATGACCAGAGTGCTTGTGAATACACATATACATACAAACAAACACATACACCTTTGGATTATCATTGAGAATACCATTAGAGACTGATCGTCTCTTTCCAAATCAACTGCAATTTCCTTCATCAAACCCAAAGCCCTTCGAATTTCCTGCAACAAACAATGAAAAATCCAAATCACATAAAGGATGCATGAGCTTTACTTGAAAATATTTCAACTTTTTACAATCAAATAAGCACCTTAAGTGTTGTTTTTGAGAAGGACTTGACAGGTGATTTCCTAAACAATACATCTCGAATGTAAAAAATGCTTGAAATGATTTTTCAAAAAGCACTAGATAAGTGCTTTTTCATAAAACACCTACACTCAAAAGCGCTTCCAAATGGACCTTATTACAATTAGAAGCACTCAAAAGTATTTCAATAAGGCACATAAACACTGAACGCCACCGCAGGAACAACCAATACGTTTTTGTCACATCGTATATGTCACGCCTATCTGGAGAATTTGATCGCTCACCAAACACAGCCTTATGCTTCGAATATGAGTAATCACTATCTATCAATCAACTAACACTCTTACACAGCACTGATTTGTTTCTTTTTTTCTTCTCTTTTTGAAAACAAAAAGGTAAGAATGATATTAAATTTCAAAGACAATAAAGTGATCGGAAAGGACAACATAATACTTACAGTAACGAGAGAAAAATTGTCATTATGCAGTGTAGTAGCGGAGTTTCGGATTCTTCCGGTGACGCCGTCATGCCGCGAACCGGAGGAGGATGCCATCTTGAGGAAAAACGCTGCGTTTTAGCCAGTCGAATTGGCGAATCCGTCCTTTTTCTGCAGCTGCCGAGGGTTTTTTTTTTATTTTTTTATTTTTTGGAGGGAGAGTGGAGGCTGGGAGTGATGAAGAGGGAAACAGTTTTATAAAACGCATCGTTTCGGTGAGAGCTTTGTTTTGAAAATAAATAAAAATACGAATGATTGGTGTAAAATATATCTGCGGCCCATAAAGCTCAAATTTAGGCCCAAAGGAAATAATGAGAAGGTCCAAACGATCTAATTGATCAAGTTTAACAACACTGATCTCAAATCATATCCCGCCACGTGGCAAGGTTGGATTTTAGACAAGTAACATCTTGGAATTAAGATACTAATCATGATTATATTAGATAAATATAATAGATTATAGTTTCTGATATATCATAAAATAAATACAGTATCTCTCTTTAATTAAACACATGCACACCAAGGACATAATGAAATTCTAATTAGAAAGTCATGACCCTTAATAATCAATTTCTCTTGCTTAGGCTGCTGCTTGCTTACATCATAATTATTCTTATTATCACAGCCATTAATTTCAGCCCCATGCAGACCCACCACCACCACCACCAATCAAACACTCATAGAGCTCGTGATCAATTTGCAGAGCCTGATCATCATGATCACCATGCACATAATTATCTTCATGCAACAAGCTAAAGATGGAGCAGCAACCTTTCTGATCACTACAAGTAGTAGCACTAGAATAATTGCTGCAAGAAACAATAGTAGTACTGTTTGTTTCCATTGCTTTCTTCTGATTATTCAAAGCAAACAACATCTCTTGAGTCTGCCTCAACTCTTCTCTAAGCTGCTTCGCATCTCTCTCAAGCCTCCTTTTCTCAGCCAATGCATTCTCCAGCTTCACTTGAATTGTGTTGTAATCAAGCTCCAGACTCTGTGTCCTCCACCGGGCTCGCTTGTTTTGGTACCAAATGGCAACCTGTCTCGGCGGAACCCCCAGCTGGTTTGCCAGCTTCTGCTTCAACTCTGTGTCAAGCTTCTTGTTGGATGTGAAGCTTCTCTCAAGCAGCCTCACTTGGTCTTGATTTAGCCTCTTTTTGCTGTGAAAATTTTGTGGGTGTTCTTGGGATTGAAACATATCCATAAAATTTTCTAAGATAAATACGGATGAGAAGAAAACGATTAAAGAATGATATGAGGCAATTGGGTTAAAGATATTGGTGGGTTTATATAATTTATTTTAATGGAGGCTTTAAGTCATGAATCGTATACTCGGGGGGAAGGGGCCATAGTAAGTACCCTACCAAAGCAAAGAAAAATGTTTCAATTTTATTTTAATTTAATATTGAAAGGGAGAGAAATTAATTAAGATGAAGATGAAGATGAAGATATTATTAATTAAACATGTTTAATTAATAATATATCATACATGAGTGTTGATCTTCACGTGAAGTTGGGCCTACTTTCTCAAATCTAAAACACTCTTTTGATATAATTTAATTAGGATTAAGACATAATTAATTTGATGTCTACTAATTGAAAATTGAATTTGTTATTCATTGGATGAATTAGAAAAATAAAGTTGTTCAAAGAAATGAAAATACTCTCATATCCTATCGTATCATATCATGTTCGGAGTTATATGACATCTAATTTATTAAATAATTATCCTAATAATTATATTAATAATAATTAAATTAAATATTATCTTATTATGATCATTTATATATATATATATATTTAATAATATATAAATTCGTGTCAATAATTTTGATTTTTTAAAATAGAAAAAATTATAAATAAAATAAAGTCATATACTTGGCAACTTGCTAAATATAGAAATAGAATAAATTGGAATAAGACTTTGAAGAAGACAATATAACTGCCCTTCTTGAATTTGATCCTGACTTAATTAACGTTTCATCAGCCCCGTGCTAGCGGCCGGGATAAGCTAATTGAGGTGGGGAATATGAGAGACAATAGTTTAATTAATTTAATTAATTTTTATATTTATAACAATAATTTAGTGAACAATGTTATTTTGAAATTAAAAATAAAAAAATTAAATTATTAATAAAAATATTTTGTAAATTTAAAAAATTGCAAGTCTTGATGTAACTTCTTATTATCATTTTTTTTCTAATTAATTTATATTTACATTTTAATAATTTCATTGCAATATAAGTTTTATTTAGGATTATGGGTAAAAATAATTTATTTTTAAAAAGATATATTCTTTATCTAAAACTTCAAACGAACATATTAGACTTGATTATGAACAAAAGCATAAATGATATATAGATATAGATACATTATTCTAGCAATAGATTGAGGGTATGGTTCAAATATTGTAGCAATTTGATTGTTTACCACAGTGTAATGAAAAGGAACAAAATTGACTTAGATTATTAATCAAAGAGAGTGATAACTTAGTCAAGATGTTTGTTATTAAATTGGTTGAATCATTAATTGGAAACATTTATTATATTGGTTAAATAATATTTGAATTTCTGTTTAAAGATAATTAAATGTCATCTTCTACAACTACTACCATGTTCGATTGATTCAATTCTTTAGATGGAGACCATACATACATAGATGGCAACTAAGTGCATGTATATATACGTACTAAGAACCCTAATAAGGGTATTGAATTAGATACATCAAATAATGGTTTGTGTCCCTAAAGTTAAAACTTAAAAAATAAATAAAAATAGCTTGTTTCTTGCAATTGAATCAAGCAAATTAATACGAAATTACTAGATATATTGGATGGGTTACATCAATGCCATAATGTCGTTTGGAGGACTTACAAAATTTCCCCACATTGGCGTCACCTTTGATTTGGTTGATGAAGTCTCTATTCATGCACTTATGAATTGTGATGGTAGCCATTGATGGGCCAGCAGCTTCTCTCTCTGGTCTGGTCTCATGCATGAAAAAGAAATAATGAAAGTGAAACCCTAATGGTGGATAATTAGGGTTCGGGTTTTGGTTTTGGACGATATGTTTAAAGTTACCACTGTACATTTACTGTACAAATTGTTCAAAAGTTTTGATGGGTTCTTTTTCTATCTAAGTTCATGAATGATGGGCAGTCAACTAATAAGGTTAATTAATAATTGAAAATAGTGAATTGGTCTGTAAAAATGCGATGGCTTTCGACTTCAAATTCAAACATTTGAAACAACGGGAACGGGATGTCGTTCATGAATTGACGCCAATAATTTTGTGTCCCAGCTGCTGGGCCTGGGACTGCACCGCCGCTGCTTCTTAAGAGAATATATAAGCTTTCATTCAGGAGACAGGATTAACTTACGTACGTTACCCACATCACAATTGTTATGACATAATTAGAAGAATCTAATTAGAATGAAAGAATCAATTAGCTGATCAACAAGGGATAAGATTAATAAACCAATGAATAATTTTTACGGGAAGCTTAATCAGGAACATTGGTAATTTTGCGATTCCGGCGCAGCATATGTAACAAGAACAAACACAACTCACGAAGCCCCTGCAACTGCAAGCATGCATGCAATTACGTACAATGAATTTGCAGCATTAATATATGTAAATAATGTGATCAGAAAATTAAATCGCTAGACCCGAACTGCAAAGTGTCTCGTAGGTGATGATACTGGAACTATCCTCGTCACTGCTGGATAATATTATAACATAGGTTATGTTAGATACTGTCGTGTTTCTATCTAACTTTAAAAGTATAGCATTTAAATGTATTTGGACACCAGTTTTTGCTGGGATGTCTCATTTTTCTACTTTTATTTGACACAGCTTCTCCATCCCAAACATACTTGCAGTCTCTCTGTTTTAATACATTCATATCTTTACCGATTGGTGGCACCCACCTTAACACTCTTGGCAATTCCTGAATTGAAGATAATTTTTTGTTGGATAGTACTGAGAAAGTGATTTATGGAATTACACGAACACCTGTCGGTGTTTTATAGGGTTGTTGGTGTACTACCAAAGCATGATGATGTGGTATGCTTGTCTTAATAAAGACATTTCCGTTTACTGAAGTTAGAACCACAAATAGAACTTATATTTATTTCCTTTCTTGATTTGTCGTTTCCTGTTTTGTTCGATTAATGAGAGATTAGAGGGAAAGACAACTGACCTCCACGGAATAGTTCTATTGGGCTTGGCAAATTGCCATTGCATGTGGTAATTGAGGGGTATGATGAATAAATGACATCTTCGCATAGTGAACAGGGGACGGGGTATCAATCTCAGCCTTGCCCCTACTGAGGGTAAGGGTTTGAATCCGGTGATCTGATACTGTTTAATCAGTGGAAACTTCAATCTTCAGTTTTGTTACCCCATACATAAGTTACCACAAATAATATCTCAGGGCAAAGATGTTAATCAGAAAAATTGGCAACTAAAAAGGATTTCCCTGTACTTGCTACTGTGTGTATTGAAATCTTGCATATTATCTTAACAAGTTCCTCTGTTTGTGCTTCACTTAGATGATAGAAAATTAACTGAAAGAGAGAACAGTTATTAAAACTTTCTGGGTTTCCTTCTTTATTGTTGTGTAAATATTTGTCAAATATAGATTTAACTCAGTTGGATAAAAAAAATATATTGGCACGGGTTCATGATGAACCAGGTTTAGTTTATATATAAGGATTTTTAAATCAAAATACACATTTATATTTTCAGGTTTAGTTTATACACCTTTTTGGTATCTATTAATGTAGTGTCTTGTAATTCAAGTGTTTTCTTGGTGGTGGCCTGGGTGACTCGTCGGCTAAAAACTTTTAGATTGTTTTCACTACTATCTTTGACTATCTGAGCCACATACTCAATACTGTGCATAGATGAAGGAATGTTGTAAAATACCCTCATCTTCTTCTTTCCTGATCGACGTTTCCCTCTGATCTCATTCACTGAAGGGGATATACTTGTAACATCTTCACATAGTTTTTTTTATGGTTGATAAGGAACTTGTTACAGAAGATGCTGTAAATGAGATGATGTAGTATGTCTATCATTACAGTAAACTTTTCTTCTTTGATTTTTGATGTTATGAAGCCAGATACAACTGTTATTCTCCGCAATGAAAAGATTGACATGTTTAAGGGGTCTATGAGGCTAGCAGATGACAAATGGGGCCGTGTGGAGGTCACAGAGCCAGCAAATTTTGTGGTCAAGGAGGATAACAATCTCTCTGTTGTTGAGTATGAGCTAGTGAATGTTGTGGAAGAGTGACTGGGATCCTTGGCAGCATCTATATGGAGAAAAAGATTAAAGAGCAACTGACAAAGTTTTGAGAATCCGTGATAGCTGTATTCCAATTCCTTAGCTGCTGCTGTGTTTATACTTTGTTAGATGCGTGGTAAATTAATAATAGATGATGTTGACAAGTGCTGTTCATATAATATGTAGTTTGATAACCAGCAATATCAAGGAAACAAAAATTCTAATATCTCCTTCAAACACACTACCAAACCAAAGTATTCGCATTTGGATATGTTAAACTCGTAACAGGAAACATTAGAATGATGATATGAAATATTCAACTTACAATTTTTTACATTTATGCTTTAGATTATTAAATTTGCAATCTTTGTAAGATTGTTGTCCAATAGTCAATACACTGCTATCCAAAAGGACGCACGGTATTGCCGCCACAGAAGTCATGAGAAGTGAGAAACACGTGCTAAGTGAATCAGTCCAAAAGTCACAAAAGCTGGCTAGCAACTTGAGTAAAGTCATTAGTCATGTGGACTGCCCCCACAAAATGACACGCCTAGATGTAAACTTAAAGATAAGATTAGGCATAACAGTATAATATAGAAGAAAAAGTAAAGATGCTTTTCCGACGGCTTGAATCTTTATACATCATTTCTCATTTAAGTCTCACTCTCTCTCCCCATCTCCCCCTCAAGAAACACATTACTCTCCTACCCGGGGAACTTTCATCCATCACAGAGCAACACTTTGTGTTCTGGGTGTGTGCTTTGGCTTATGAGATGGTAGAGCTCTGGCCAGGCTTTGCAATGGAGACGTGGAGACTCACTGATGATGAGGCTCACAGCATTGGATTTCCATTTCTCGAAATGGGTGGTATGGGAAAAATTATTCTTTCTGTCTTTAGAAAAAGAAAAGAGCTGGGAGCCGCTCTGCAACAACCATTCCAAATTTCTTTGAAAATCTAAGAGAAAGTTTAAATCAAAATATATCTATTTACTTTTATTAGTACTATCAATATATAGAGAGTGATTTGTGTTCATACTACGTCTACATATTTGCAATGTACATCTTACTTATTGAATAAGGCTCTTGTTCTCCTGTGAGACATTTAGCAGTACGTACAAGTCTCTCGTTGCTTTTTTGCATCTATTGAGATGACTTAATCTATGTACCATGTATTTTTCAGCTTGTATCTTGGAATATATGACCTAAATTTGAGAGACTACATTCCCTATTAATACGGCAAAGAATACGTGAACTAACTGGATTTGGTGACTTGGGAGGAAGTACTAGTCTTATTTGGTAAATTTGTCATCTCTTGGCGTCTGATCTATGATATGGCTACCTCAAAAAACGAATTTGCATGGTTAAATTTTGAGACCTACAGCAAAAAGAGGATAAATCTGAATGGAATGAGAGCTCATTCATGACAATCTAAAAGGCTTTCTATAAAACGCAGTTCTGTTTTTGCTTGTAATTTAGACAACAGAAGCCCCACAATTTTAGCTCAGAGAAAAAAACAGAACAATGGCAAGAACGCAGTGACAGGGAGACCACCTGCCTGGAAAACCAAATTCTTGAATCGATGCAAAACAGCTTCTTAATTTTTTGGAAAATGTGTTCGAATGGATAGGAAGAGGGTGAGAGTTTTGATAGAAATGTTTCCAGAATGACCAGCCTTAGCCAGTTCATATGGAATAAAAATGTTTCTTAAAATTTGCCTCTCAATTAAGAAACAGAAAGAGTTTTTCTCACAAAAAGTTGTCCTCATTTATACTTATTTCCCATTAATTGATAGGAATCAATCAGACAATTTTTTTGTTTGTTTGATGCTCAGATTACACGGCTAATTCTGAGCATACACTCTGTTACTTTCCGTATATTTCTCTCGTTCCTCTTTTCCTTTCTCAATTCCAGTTAGTCGAGTAAACAGACAGCATTGGCAACTTCATAAAACAAATCAAAGACCCAATTTGATATGGCGAAGCTATTGAATGACTGTCACCTTCTGCTAAATTAGTAACAAAGCAAGTCCAGCCTCTAGATTGTTTTATTTTAGCTTTTACATATATAACAACAAAAACAAAGGTGAAGCATCATGCAGAAGGCTTTAGCGAATACAGGCAACTAGAATCATCGGCGATAAGGTAACTAACTGCAAGGTGAAACCATTTGTGCAACCTCCTTGGTGGTCAATATGTGATTCATTGCGCATAAGGAACACATAACCTTTGTGTTTCTGGGCCTGCTACCATATCAACACAAAGCAGATCAGAGAGTGACATTGTCAATTCTCCTACCTTTCCAGTTAAAATCAATGCATAGAACAATTCCACCTTAGCATATGCTGGCAACATAAATTTGTTTAAATGACAGACATGAAAGCTACTAGCTGTTTAGTATTAGTTAGGATATTCCTCCTGTTTAAATAGCTAAAGCGTTTTTTCAAAATAGTTATCTAATTGTATAAGTAAATTTAAGAGATTGGGAATAGTTGTTACCATCTCCGATGGGTTGCTCATCCCACACGATGATTAGCAATATCGGAAGTGTGCTTCCTACATACATCATTTCAGCTGCACCTTTGGCTTCGGCTGTAAGATTAGCAGTTTTGATACTTTTCAGACGGCCTTGCTCTATCAATTTGGGTGCTAGTTCTAGAAGTCTTTTTGCAGAGCATCCAGTGAGAATTTTATCAAAAGAGAGCAAGACAAGCTCCTTATCTTGGGTTATAAACGCCACATTAACGTTTGGACCCTCAGCAATGTAACCCTCCTCATCAATCCGGATAGAAGCAACTGCTCCCTGATCTTCAGCTTCCATCTTTGCAAGGACATTTGGTAAGTAGTTTACATTCTTCACTGTGGCAAACAGAGGTGGTTTCATGGGGATAGCGGATGTGATCACTCTAACCCCTTCTTTGCATTGGGAGAAGTCCTCGTCGATGACTACAGCATAGAATGCAGACGTTGGACAGCCTGCAGGTGAGAGCAATAAATCCCCGGGACCTGCACTCAGCCAATATCTTAGAGTTCCTTTCTTGCATTGCGATGCAACTGTCAATTGCACAAAAATGCTTCGAAGAGTTGATCGAGAGAAGGGAGACAAGATCCTAGCATTTGCAGCAGATCGAAGGAAGCGGTCCAGATGGACTTCTAGTTCATAAAGATATCTGGTGATGAAAGGCAGGCATGTAGAATTGCATGAGAGCTTTAGAGAGCTGCTATTTCTAAACTTTGAAGCATAAATATGAATATAAATAGATGGATCAAAGCATTAAAATTGCATTATGCCTACCCATCTAAAATTCTAGCCGTGTCAAATACACCATGGCCTCGATGAACCATGTGATCGTCTTGGGAATTACCATAATAGCAGGATCAAGAATAATTCCACCAAATATGCTGGAATACATAGCTGGGTATGGTTTCTTTTTCACTGAACTCCACTTCTCATTCAGCTTATCAAGCAACTGACTTAGACGACATTTCTCCAAAAGTTAGCAGTCAAAACGTTATGAATTAGAATGACAACTGACAAGTACGAGGAGGTAACTTTTGGCACGAAATTGTTAAAACTTTATGGAGTAATATCAAGCCAACTGTACATCCAATCGGATAGATTATCATTTCATAAGACAGAATTTCTTTAACCTAGAAAAAGAAAGAAAAGTTACCAAATTTTTTATTTATAGTTATGAACAGAAGAAATGAGAGATACCCTTTCGTTGAAATGAAGAAGTGAATTCTTAGGTATATGACTACAGTGAAGTAAATAATTTATGATACTTCAACCCAAAAAAAGTGGTGTAAATAGACATAGAATCCACTTTTGTGTTAGCAGTCAGCAATTGCCTTGAAGTGTTTAGAATATGATTTGGCTAAATAGTTTAACTTATCAATAATTTTCAGGTCACTGTCTTTTGTTCTGTCTGCATTGTGGTTATGCAAATTTGTCTTCTCTACTAATCTTTTGAAACTCCCCCTAAATTCGATATGTTATATATACATTGAGATAGAGACATGATTATAGCTCCCTATAAATATATTTTGTCTTAAAAATGTCTTATATTGACATATCAAGGCAAATAATCTTTTATTTGAAGCACATTTTAGCATAATAAGTGAAAACTCCAGATTAAGGTTGTCAAATCAGATATGTTAACATTTCGTTTGAGTAAATTCAGAACGTTTAGAATCATAATTTATTTTATATTCATCTTTTATGATCGAAACATCTCTTTATATTAAGATTCATAACTTTTTTATGATCTTAAAGTGTTATGCAGGCAGGCACAATAATAGTTGTAATTTGGCAAAATATTGGTTATCTTTTAGGCAAAGGACGGATTCTCTCTGAAGTATGAATGGGAATATATTTTTGTTCGAAAGCGAAGTATATATTGACACTTGCTCACTAGAAGTTGCTGTTGGGCTTTCTATTTAGTAATAAACCAACATAGAAATGTGCTTTCAAGTGCATGTGATTGTCAAAGTTCAAATAAAAAGCTTCTTGGTTCATGTCTTATAGGGAGACCAGTGGAAATGGAACATCAAGCTGCAGCTATCCATACAATCAGAACAATCACTAAATTGTTCAAATTTTAGAAGCTTGATAGAAATCAAACCAGAACTGTGCTGGTAAGTTCTCTGTTGTGTCAAAGGTATCGGGATTGGATTCCGCCCACACATCATCAATATCAACTGATCAAGTCAACATGATTGGGTATAAAATGAAATTCTTATCCAGCACATAAACCATAAGTGCATCAGAATCAATAATCTGACATACTTTCACATCTGCGCAATAATATAAAAATCGGAAGTAAATTTGTAGTATACATGTACATCAATGTTGACCAGAAAACAAGGCTGTCTAGTGATTTTTTATGTTATATATTGATAATGAACAAACAAAAATATAACACAATGGGACCTCTGGAAGAAAAATATAATACTTGATAACACAACTATACCACGACCAAGGATCTGACATAGGATGATTATTAGCTGCTTTGTTGATTGACTTGAATTTCTAATATTGTGGCAATTGTTTGGCATGCCTTTGACAGAAAGATTTTATCCTGTCTAGACCTTCTTCTAAAGAGTATGGATCAACAGCAAAGGTGATTCGTATCCAATTGTTTAGCCCCACAGCAGTTCCTGCAAAAGAAATTGAATTACTTCTCAATCATTGGTATTTACGATGCAGATCGAAAACCTCAACAAGTGCATAATGGTAAAAAAAAATTGGAATCCCATGGGACAATAACATATATGAGGGTCTGCTTGTGCAAGTCAAAACTGATATCTAAAGGAGACAGCAAGAAATATGTACTAAACTTTAATCTTCAAGTTGTTTATTTCTTACCAGGAAGAATGATCTCAGATTCCTCTTTTGCCAGCTTGAAACAGAAATCAATATCATCACCAATATCATCCAGGAGGGAAAGATTTAGTTTCAACTGAATCGAATTAAACAGTAAATGAATAAATCAGCTAGAGTGCATTAATGAAGTCATTCATTTCAGCCACAAAGAGCTGCTAATTCTGCTATTTCCTTACCATTAAAGCCATAGATCCCTCTGGTTTGTGGGGACAACTAATGCAATGGATCTCCTTTATCCTATCACAACAAATTTCCGACGTCTGCTTCAATAAATTAAGAGTTTTCTTGAAGAAACCCTCATCTGTTTGCTGAAGAATACTAGGAACTCCTGCCTAACATACCAAATATTTTGCACTGATGAGAAACAAAATATGTGATGACTTTTTGCAGTGACCAAAATTTAGATGAAAATTTTATATTTTCAGCCAAGTTAAAACAATTTGATGTATTCAAGCAAGTATATAAGCGACAAACCTGAATGAAGGTTGCAGGGCCCCCCAATATATCGAAGTACTTCTTCATACGCTCAATCACCTAAGCACACGAGAATGCGACGGAATCAGAAAAAGAATGAATGTTTAATTACGAAAACCATCCCCCACGAGATGTATAAAACTTAAACAAGGAGTAACAAAATTATGGTCTATGGCAATAACTTTCCCCGGCACAAATGGAGAATACAAAGTACATGCAGCTAAGAGTAGTAAGACGCGCAACTGAGAAGTAGATGGCTTAATTTGAAACTGCTAATCCAAATTCTGGAAAACAATAGCCTCCTCATTATCCAAAATCCACATGTCTTGGACATTAACAGTGTGAATCAGAAAATTCCAATGCAACTATGTGCATTAACCATGTTTGCAGTGAAATTGTGAGTGAGGAAAGTGTTGTAAGCCAAATAGACTCATTTTATGAAGTATGGCTGGTCAAATATGTTAAGTCTTTATATAAGGATAGATTTAAGAAGCTCTAGATAATATTCGCTGCACATATGAAAGATGGAAGGAGACAGAGAGAGAGAGTACCTTGGGTTTTCTAAACATGCCACAAGGATCAGTCGTCACCAACCAACCAAGTCGCCATCCGGATACTATCCATCTCTTTGATAAAGATCCAAGAGTAAGAACTAGAACTGTCGACCCAAAAACTCCCATTGGCACAAATGGCTTACCCCCAAAAGCAAGGTGCCCATAAACTTCATCAGCTATAACAAGAGTTTTTAGCTTGTTTGCAGTCTCTGCAATCTAACCACAATACACAAAAAATTCAATTACTCCCACTTCTTTAGATGAAGTTTTAAGTCACATTCTTTACATTGCAGCACTTGAAGCTGCGTTTCAGTCCACTAACCTTCTTCAAATATTCGTAAGAGTACACATTTCCACAAGGTTTCCCGGGGTTTATAATCACCAGTGCAACAGTGTTTTGATCTGCAAGAGATTCAATAGCATCAAGATCAACCTCCCAGCCATTCTCAGGCAGAAGATCAAAATGACGAACTTCAATATGCCTAAAGGCAGCACAAAGTTCATAGATAGGAAACCCTGGCCTTGGAAGCAAGATATTTGCACCAGGACGAGCAAGCATTGCCATTGCAACATCAATGGCTTGTGTGCAGCCAGATGTGATAAACACATCATCAGATGTTAACTTGTAAGGAAGATCACGAGAAAGATATTCAGCAATGGCCCTGTTAAAATAGACTTACTAGAATCAATATTACAAAGGTGCAAGTATTACTATATGAATATCTGACTAATAATTATCAGAACGAACAAAAATATCTCCCTCGAGGAAAAT
Source organism: Cedrela odorata (assembly GCA_035584115.1). Classification (NCBI taxonomy): domain Eukaryota; kingdom Viridiplantae; phylum Streptophyta; class Magnoliopsida; order Sapindales; family Meliaceae; genus Cedrela; species Cedrela odorata. Next base: position 23,897 of record JAXCLQ010027454.1, read on the forward strand.
CACACCGGTAAAAGAGACAGAGCTAAGACTCAAATTGTCTCAATAAACCCAGATCCAGAATGTTACTTCTAAATTAATTTCAATTGCAACCGTGAGAAATTAGTAACTAAACTAGGATGAAGCAAACCCATTTGAAAATTACTTCTTGTATTACTTTCAACTACAAAAATAACAAGAAATCTGTAACTAAATCAAAGCTTAACCAAATAATTAATTGCTTTATTCTAATGGAATCAGAATACAATTTTACGTAACAACAAGAATTAGTAATTTTTACGAGGAAACCCAAATCAGTGATTGAAATATGAAGATGAATTAACTCAGAAAGCACTCTACACAATCAAGAATCAATTTCACCAAAATTCTTTACAACAATAACCTGTAACTGTCAATCCAAAAAAATCACAGTAACTCAAAAAAAGAAAAGAAAAAAAAAAATACCTTCTGGTTTGAGGAAGACCAACAGTGGGTGCATAGCCATTGAACTTGTCAGATTGAAGAGCATCAACAACAGCTTCTGGAGCTATATGAGTTGTGTTAAATCACTCTCTTTTCATCTTTCTCATCCACGTTCTGCATCAACAGACTCAGAATTCCCTTGATAGTGATCGTTGAAGCTGTATTATCAATTCCATGGTTCATATTTCCATTGCTTTTCTTACAACTGTGCCAAGTACAAGTTACAACTCCTGGGTTCTTGGTTATTTGTCTGTTAGGACAAGGAGTAATGGTTTTCTGACTGAAATATGCCGGAGAGGGAGAAAGGTCGACTGACAGACTAGTGACGGAAGAGAATCAGTGCACGTTCAACAGTCAACACCACACGCTGCAACTCTTGTACTCTCTGCATGGAAACAAATTAATCTTGCACTCTTTGCATGGAAACAAATTAATCTAAATATGTGGTTGCTTAGATTACGTAAAGAATCAACAATAAAGTTTCCATAAAAGCTTATGGAAATTGGAAAATTATTAAGAGATGAAATAAAAATATTTTTGATGTTCTTTAAAAGGCAATGCCGATCCAAATTTATTGTTGTTTCTTTGTATAACTAATAATGAATTAGTGATAGAAAATCAAATATGTTCCCAATTAAAATCTAAACATAGTAATAGAGGTACGAATATTCAACCAACAATCTAAGCTGCTGCTAATGAGCACGAAACTTTACCTATTGGCGTTTTGTTTACTCAATAAAGGAATAAAGTCCAAATACACCTCTAACTTTTTTTTTGGATATTGAAATGAAATGTTACATTAGTGTCAATAAGCACATCTTACAACATACATGTATGATTCTTTCTTCATTTTCAAAATTTGTGCAACAAAATATGTATGGGAATTCCTGAATCTTGTGTTTTGATTTGATGTATGTTTTCCAAGTGTCTAAGACTAGTACTTGTATTTATACAACTAAATGGGGGTCTCCAAGTGTCTCATCTTCAATTGTATATTATATTATTTCTTTTTCTTTAACAATGTAATAGCATTAAATTGTATTGTTTAGCCTTATTGTTTCTTATATACTATTGTGCTGCATTTTGGACAATGTGACCGACCGATGACATGTTTCATGTGATCAACTTGTTCTGAAAGCCGGCAAATGAAATCTCATTCAAATCACAACTCTAAAAGACTCGAACAATGTGTATAGGACTAGGACTAGGACAGTGGGACTATGCTGTTTAGTATAGTTTTCAAGTTTAAGATAAGTTCGATGATTCATCAACATTTTTTGATCCAACTACAATATAATTTCCAAATTCATTGCAAGTAATCCCAACAAATGTATCAAAACATTCTTTTGATATTAAAACGTTACAATAGTGTCAAATGTTACAAAATAAAGACATGACATAGAATGATTATTAGCTGCTTTATTATTGTTGTGTTTGCAACTGCTTGGCATGCCTTTGACAGAAAGATTCTATCCTGTCAAGGCCTTCTTCTAGAAAGTATGGATCAACAGCAAAAGTGATTCGGATCCAATTTTTTAGCCCCACAGCAATTCCTGCAAACCAAAATCATTCATTTAATTATTATTTGCTAATGGGAGAGAATGATGAGAAATATTGTTCATTTCTTACCTGGAAGAATGATCACAGATTCTTCTTTTGCCAGCTTGAAACAGAAATCAATATCATCGCTGATATTCTCCAGGAGTGAAAGATTTAGTTTCAACTGCATGCAATTCATCCATCCAAGTTTAAATAAATCACCGAGACTACGTATATTAATTAAGTCGTTCATTTCAACCACAGAAACCACTGTTGCTATTAATTTCCTTACCATTATGGTCATAGATCCCTCTGGCTTGTGGGGGCAACTAATGCAAGGGATATCCTTTATCCTATCACAGCATATTTCGGACGTCTGCTTCAATATATTTAGAGTTTTCACGAAGAAACCCTCATCTGTTTGCTCAAGAATACTAGGAACTGCTGCCTAACAATACGAAACAAAATACGTGATTACTTTTTATAGTTATCAAAATCGTCAGCACATAAGAATAAGATATATATAAACCTGAATGAAGGTTGCAGGGCCTCCCGAAATATCGAAGTACTTCTTCATATGCTCAATAACCTACGCAGACGAAAAAGAGACGGAATCTTGGCTAAAGAATGAATTAATATTTCATGCAATGTGGCTGCTCAGATATGAGAAGACTCGGAACAAGCACAGATATAATTAAGAAGCTCAAATGACAGTACGAGAGAGAGAGAGTACCTTGGGTTTTCTAAAAATGTCACGGGGATCAGTTGTCACCAACCAACCAAGTCGCCATCCGGGTACCATCCATCTCTTTGATAAAGATCCAAGAGTAAGAACTGGAACTGTTGACCCAAATACTCCCATTGGCACAAATGGCTTACCCCCAAAAGCAAGGTGCCCATAAACTTCATCAGCTATAACAAGAGTTTTTAGCTTGTTTGCAGTCTCTGCAATCTAACCACAATACACAAACAATTCAATTACTCCCACCTCTTTAGATGAAGTTTTAATTCACGTTATTTTCATTGCAGAAATTGAAGATACATTACAGTCCACTAACCTTCTTCAAATGTTCGTAAGAGTACACATTTCCACAAGGATTCCCGGGGTTTATAATCACCAGTGCAACAGTGTTTTGGTCTGCAAGAGATTCAATAGTTTCAAGATCAACCTCCCAGCCATTATCAGGCAAAAGATCAAAATGCCGAACTTCAATATCCCTAAAGGCAGCACAAAGTTCATAGCTAGGAAACCCTGGTCTTGGAAGCAATATATTTGCACCAGGATGAGCAAGCATTGTCATTGCAACACCAATGGCTTGTATGCAGCCGGATGTGATAAACACATCATCAGATGTTAACTTGTAAGGAAGATCACGAGATAGATATTCAGCAACCGCCCTGTTAAAATAGACTTATTAGAATGAATATTACAAAGGTGCAAGCATTATTACAATATGAATGAATATATAACTAATAATTATTAGAATTAAAATTGATTTCAGTTGAAACTTGTAACTATGAATCCAAAAACAATACACTGTAACTCAAAAAAGAAAAGAAAGATTACTTTCTTGTTTGAGGAAGACCAACAGTGGGTGCATAGCCATTGAACTTGTCAGATTGAAGAGCATCAACAACAGCTTCTGGAGCAACATGAGTTGTGTGAAAGCAAGAATGAGGAGTTGGGTCACCCATGCCCAAAGAAATCACTCTCTTTTCATCTTTCTCATCCACATTCTGCATCAACAGTCTCAGAATTCCCTTGATAGTGATCGTTGAAGCTGTATTATTAATTCCATGGTTCATGCTTCCACGGCTTTCCATGGTTAATTTTCTGACAACCGTACCAACTACAAGTTACAACGTAATGAAATAAATCAAACAAAATAAGTTATTAAATGTATAGTAAATAACGCCCCTTAAAATAGTGAGAATAAACTTGAAATTTGAAACTCCCTTCCCTTCTTTTTTTCTATTTTTGATGTATATTTTTCCAAGTGCCTAGTATTTATACAGGTAATAATATTTTTTATTATTCTTCAAAATGTTTTATTAATTGGATTTGATTTGGCGTGGATGTTGTGACCAAATAATAATAATAAAAAAAAAAATTGCACGTCTATTTCAATTGGATTTCCTTTTTAATTTCCAAACAATCTTGAGATTTATATACTTTACATCAAATTAATGTTTTAATCTAGAACCCGTCTCATAGTTGTGTCATACTGTATCAATTCTGCAAATTTCTCAAAAAATTATTTTTTAATGTAATTATTAAAAATTATGTATAAATAAACATGAGCCACATGATTACTATTTAATTATATCAAATTAA
>JAXCLQ010027475.1:16240-28226 GCA_035584115.1 Cedrela odorata
ACTTTTGTAATAAAATTGAAAGAAAATAATAATAATAATAATAATAATAATAATAATAATAATAATAATAATAATAAACAAACTCACAAATTAAGGATATTAAGGGCGGGGTATGCCTCAGCCTCCTCGGCCTGCTGAATGACGGCGTCGATGTCGTTAACGTCGGTAACAGATTCCAGAACCTTCTTTTGCTGGTTCCTGTAGAATTTACCTTTTTCTTTCGATTGCTGGATCATTTGGTTATGGTGTTTCACTAGGGCTCTTCCCAATCCTGCTTTCTCATTCTTCCCCATCGTTTTACTTAGATTCTCCAAAACCCTAAAGAACAGATACCAGAGAAACGAAATGAAAGTGAAAATAAAGATCAGCAATGATATATAGTAACACAAATATGATATTAGTTGTAACTCCGGCGGTGGAGAAGACTATCAACGGAAGTGGCTATAGAATAATGGAATGACTCGTTGCCTTACTCAAATTTGTTTTTGTTTTCGAATTTTATTTTATTTTATTTTATTTTTGGCATTTGCTACAACAGACCTAAATTGTAAAATAAATATATAATTATGACTTGTAGTTACAATAAAAATCCTTATTATATTTTCTTTTCTAAATTTATTTTACAGATTATATTACCCTTACCCTGCATGATAAACTTATAAAGTGAGCTAAAAAAAAAAATTGCCTAACATTAATCAATTATATAAGGAAGAAAGTATTATTTAGGACAATTTTACTCGTAGCTATCTTATTAATAAGAAAAAAAATATTATAGATTAATAATAAATATAAAAAATATAAAAAATTCAATAAAAAATAATTAAATAATAAAATTATTTTGACATTTTATATTTATCATCAATTCATAATTTTTTCTCTTCACTAATTAATTATTAAACCATATTTTCAAGAGTCTTTTAAAACTATGACCATATAGTATCTTTTTAAGATTAGGTTATTAAAGAATGCTGCCGTCTTTGTAAATTTAAGATCAACTCACTTATTTTTTGTAAGATAAATAATTATATTGTTTTAAAATAATTTATCTTTTCTTTTTTCTTTACTTTTTCTAAACTAATTTGATATTGATTTTCATTTTTATTTCATTAATTATTATCATTTCAATAGTATTATTATTATATTTGTGTCTTGTTAAAAAAAAAATTGAATAAAATATAATGCTTATTTTGTAATGTCCTATATCTTATTAAAAATTTGGACATGTAATTCAAAATCAAACATTTGAATCAGAAGTTCCATCAATAATGTCTATATCTCTCTCTCTCTCTCTCTCTCTCTCTCTCTCTCTCTCTCTCTATATATATATATATATATATATATTAGTCAAATCAAATTGTTAATTGCTTTGTTAATAAAATTTTGGGTACTCTTAATGCATTACAATCCTTTTATTAAATAGATAATATACAAAGGGGTTTAGTGAGAATTGAATATTTGAGAACATTATGATAAAATAGTAAAATTAAAGAGGTTAATTTTTTTATAAAAAAAATTATAAAAGAAGTAAAATGTATATTTTCAAAAATTGGGCCCAATTTTTTTTTTTTAAATGATAAATTTGGGGACAAAATTTACTTTTTAAAATTAGAGGGCCAAATTCTGAAACAAATTTGATAAATTAAGAGGTAAAATGTTTACTTTTCAAAGTTAAAACATTAGAAAATATATCCCTATAAGATAAATTATATATATTTTATATATGACTTCAAACTTTTTTTTGGACCTTGAGAGTAGTTAGTAGGCTTTCACCACTAAATATACATAGATAAAAATTTAGAAAAAAAGTGGAATGCAGTACTCATTTTATGATCATTGAAATTAAATAACTTAAATATATAAGTTTGGGAATATTTTGTTTTACATAATTCTATTATGAAAAATGAAATGATTTTAATTTTTTGTGGAACAAATTACTGTAAAGATTCACAACAATTTCTAACAATTGCGAATAATCAAAAAATAATTTTAAATTTTTCGTATAAGTCTTTCCTTAACACCACTACTTAAGTTGTTAATTAGTAAATGGTTTGTTGAAAAATCTTAGAAAATTTCCAATATGATTGTACATGTTATTATAAACATAAAAAGTGGTAACAAATAAAAATGTTGTTTTAAAGAAAATGACAACCTTGGTTATGTTTGATAGAAAGTATAAGTATAACGTGACATTTCAAAATATGTGATGTGAAACACATATGACCCTTCAACAATATATGAAGGGGAAAATTCATAAAATAATCGTACTTTAAACTCTTTTTATATTTATAATCAATTCTAAAAAAATTTTATTAAACAGATTAATTTTACATAATTTAAATAATTTTACTTTCATGACCACTTAACACTTAAATAAAAGAAAATTTTGAAAATAATATTATTTTACACACCTTTACATTCACGACCAACTATAAATCATTTTTACTAAATAAATCAAATTTACAAAATTTTTAATTTTGCCCTTGTGATCAATTGCTTAAAATTTAGCGTAAGAGTTTGTGCCAAATTTTTATTTTTTCTTTTAATTTTTTTTAAATTTATAATTTTATTATAAATAAATTTAATTTCATCACTTATTATTTTATATATATATATAAAAGAAAAATTAAAAAATTTAAAGAAAAAAAGTCACAAGTGCGCTGGTGCCAATTTTTTTTTGTCTTTTAAATTTTTTATTTTATTTCTTTATTTTTTTAAATTTAAAATTTTATATAAATTTTATTATAAATAAATTTAATTCTATCACTTATTATTTATTATGTATAATTAAAATAAATAAAATAAAAATATGATTGATAGGATTCAAACTCAAGTCACCTAAGTGACTCAACTCATCACCGAGATACAATAATTTTAATCATTTAAATTAATATTTACTAGTATATAATGTTTTGTTTAAGTGCGATGATAAAATTATTTAAATTATATGAAATTGATTCATTTGATAATTTTTTTAAGGTAGATAATAAATGTAAAAAGGTTTAAAATACGATTATTTTAACAAATTTCCTTCGGTCAGATTAGAATATGGGGGAGAAGTACAATGAAAATTTGTAGTCTCATAGTAATTTAAATTCATGGAAACATAATACTTCACTGATTTTGTTTATATTTTTGCTTTTCTTTCTCTTTTCCTAGAAATCTAACAGATTCGAAACAAGTTTTTATAAAAATAACAATTCTTTTCCATCCTGAGTTTCATTAGTGATTTAAGTATAAAGATAGGAAGGTGGTGTAGCAACTGGTTCAATGTGTTCATTGCAGTCTTTGCATCAAACACCCAAATCTATTTGGTGGAAGTGAGAAGCTTGATGTATCGTGGGATAAGGATCTTTATGATTAAAATTTTTTGGTAGCGACCTGAATGGCTTTCTCAACAGTGTTTTATTATTCAGATATGTATTTCCTTGACATTTCCCTTGCTATCATAGTTATTGTTTCTGGTGGACCATGACCAACTGAAGACGACAAATTGCATTCAGATTGAAATTTTTGGGAAATTTTAATAAAATCCCAATTGAGAAATTTAAGTGAAAAATTAAGTTTGAGCTTGAATTCAGCGCTCGAGTTATATTTGTAAATTATTTGTCCAGCATTTTCTTTCACCAGAAATTGGGATCCACAGTATGCCAATAGACATTTTTTCCAGTTCAGGGAGTGGTGGTGTGACTTTATCTCGTTTATCACTGGGATTGGATATAAGTGAGCCTACAAGTTCGAAATGGAGCAGCACAACTAGTGTAAAATTTGAGGTTTGATGAAGATTGTTGACTTATCACTTCCTAGTTTCTACTGGCATCTGTTTTCTTGCAGTATGTTCATCTGCAATTATTCATCAGTCTATTGTTTATTCGAGATGGAAAATAATTACAGTTAGCCATGCAGCATGTTCGACCTGTGAATGATGATTGGCGGTCTATGACTGAGATTTTGATGGATTTCCGGTGACTTGCAGGTAATTGTGACTTGTACTTCTTCTCAAACAATATGGTGGATGATTTTTTAACGTTGTGTGTATAATGCTTGGCATGTAGTGGGAGTAAACAGGACAGTATGGTAGTTTTAAAGCAAGAATCTCGATATGCCAAGGCAAATGAACGCAGTTTCTCTCGTGTACAGTATCTTCACTATCTGATCTATAGTGCAGCATTTTTCCTGCAATTTGACATGTGTATTCTGGGTGTGGTTTTTTATTTTCGTCGCATTCCACTAAATACGAGTTTCCCTTTTTTCAGTTTAGTATGCAAATCGAACAGGGGATTCCAGATCCAAGTGGCTAATCTTCAACAGGTTCAAATTTATTGCATGGAAGGGTGTCAAACTTGGACCAGCATTTCTCTTGACAAGGCAAGGAATATTTTCTTTGGCTCCTTGATCAACAATGCTTGGTTATTAGTGTTATGTGGCAGTAGCAATGCTGTGAAAACAGCAAAAAAAAACCAGCAGCAACATAACAAAAACAGCAAGAAAAGCCAGCAGCAACAAGCAAAAATAGCAAAAAAAAAAAAAAAAAAAAGGAAGCAACACAACCAAACAACTAAGAAAACTAGCAGCCACACAGCAAAAATTGTAATAGTGATTTATGACCTAATCATATATTAAAAATCTTAAATTTTTCATGCATTACATGTACAAATTAACAGCACATATCAAATATATGTTGAAATCAAGCTAAAATATGAACATACATTTTCTTGTCTTGATTTCTTGACAAAAAACAAGTTTAAAATTATAATATCTCTTCATTCTACACCACCAAGTGCATACAAGGAAGCTAGGTCAAAATGGGAGAATTTTTCTTTAATTTTTTTTCATAGACGTGAGTTTATCTTTTTAATTCTATTGAATTGAATTAAATGCTCTCTTTATACTTACGACCCCTTAGTAAATACTTATTTAATTTAACAAACCCTTTACAAAATTAATAATTACACTTTTGTTTTTTTTAAAAGGAAACTATTTATATTAGTATAATATTAATTTATAATTAATTTAAGGTTATGAAAAATAATTTTCTATAATATTTTGGTCATTGGATAATCAATATTATCCATTAAACATGTAATTTACGTTAAATTATATAAAAGTATAAAATGATTAATTTTTTAACAACTTAAAGAATTATTAATATGTATATAACACTTATATATAAATTTTAGCTCCATATTACCCCCAAAAGTGCTAAACTTTATTTGAATAATATTTAATTCTCTTCCATAACTTCCTAATGTACAAGGATATTGGTGTGACCATAAAGATTCACTTTGAATTAGCTGTGAGTCGTATTTGAACTATTTGGATTTGAATTATTTAACAAACTCAACGATTATGGGTAATATGTAGTAATATGCCACAATCCTTAAACTACAATAAAAAATTTATTCATCAAATCTTATTTTGATTGTACATATTGTGTAGATAAAATCTTTCTGTTATCTAATCATAATCGAGAAAAGGGTTATGGATGTCAAAACTCTAGTTTTAATTTTTCACGAAATATCGATCAATATGTTCTGAATTCTCTAACACGAACTTTTCGTCTGAGTTTTCTAAAATTTGCTCTAGCTAGAGACTTTTAATTTCAAATATTTATCGACACTCGTTTAAGAACTCGATTCAGCAAGAATTGGCAAAAACTCTCACTTTAATTATCGAGCCAACAAATTCCATCTTAACCATCATCCAAAGGCTAATACAAATAACGCATAACTAAACCGGTTTTTATACAGAATATGGCTAGTCCTGTACATATACACTATATGAATCATGTGTATTTATATAAGCTCTGACTTTGATCTCTCATGTTAGAAGATCACTTTGCATACTAGTATAGTCTAACAATAAATCATTGACTACATACATACCACGTGATTTATAGTTCTTTGGTCATGTTCGAAAAATAATTCTAACTATTTGTTCATACTAATGCTCTTATGATATGACTCTCATTGTCGCACTAATATTATCTCATGATATTCATTAGCGATATCTAGTATGCCAACTATGTGATATGACTATTTAATCAATATTACGTCTGTAGGGAAGGACTTTGATAATTTCAATTAACAACTAAATGAATTATTTGGACAATTCACATACATATTTTATTATAGAGCATGATTTAATAAAGAAAGCGGCTTATGTATGTAAATAAAAAACTCTTCTTTAATTAATAATATAAAATAATACAAGATCCGTAACCCTAAACCCGACAACATGAATGGGTTCTAGGGCATACAAAAATAGTAAGGAAAAATAACAGTAACCCAGCAAAAACAACAAGAAAAAAGTCAAGGCGTGTATTTACTATCATAAATAACAAAATTCCGCCCCTTTAAGACAATTTCCCGGTGCAATAAGGATGTTAATGTGCTATCTATACTCCACAATATAATGACTATATTATGTAAAGGTGCACTCCCAAATGCAATAATTTATGAAAAATAATACAAACTAAAATAAAGAAAGTAGAGAGGATATGAACCGAAGCAAAGAAAATGTAAAAAGGAAAAATTTCTATCTTTTAACTTATGTCCAAGAATCCCTTTTTATAGTTGCAAGAATATGGTTATTACAAAAGGCTATTAATGTAAAAATAATGTTTGAATTCAAATTATGAAACTGTCAAAATTGATTATAGAACTAATGCTTGAATTCAAATCATGAAACTGTCAAAATTTGAATTTTTGCAACTTACTCTCATGCCATCAATTCTTATAACTTATGCCAGTCTCATTTATTTTTCTATATGGGATAATATATTTTGGAATATACTACCCAATATTTACTACAATTAAAGCATGAATAATGGTTAGTAGTAGTTATAACTAGAAATGCAGAAGGCAAAATTTGATTTAGGAAATCTTCTTGGAAGCATAAGAGATGCTCTTAATAAGTATATTAGAAGGTGTTAGATAATTTGAAATACATATACTTGATGGTTATTTCTCATAACTAGAAGCTAGTAATTTGATGGGGAAAACAAGAAAACCATTGTTTACATTATATGAGTGCATAAAGAAAATATCAATTGTAATTAAGTAAAATGATTAAATGTGCTAAAAGTAGATGCCTAATTGAACTTAGAGGTTTCCTAGTCCTACTTTGGAAGAGGATGCACTTCCCTATGTTTGAACATGCTTCAATTATGTAATTAATATCAAATCACCTTTTATATTCCTATTTTGTTTGCTTCTCTCTAATCTTTCTTATGGCAGCCTGAGGTGGCTCAATTGTAGGGGACATGACACCTTATCAACCATTTGCAATTGGGGGTCTTGGTAGTGTATATGGGTATGGTGAAGGTGCTATTGGATCTGGGATCTAGGCGTTAATACTAAATTATCAATTCACTTGGTATGCAACAACTTTAGTTTAGTTAAAGAATACGAAGTTTGAGTACAAATTTGTGTTTCTATATTCTCTTCTTAAAAATAATACAAAAGTATTTTCATATATATAAGAGGTGAATTAGAGAGTAAGAAGCTAAGAAAATAATATGCTTACACTTGTATGAAACTTGGAACATTTACTGCCTTGGGATTAAATTATGTTATAAGAGGAATAAAGCTAAGAATGATTTCTGCAATAGCTGTTTTGCAAGCATGTGCGTTCAAATCTTCTGTCCACTTGTTTATTGTTATTTAGATGAATTATACCCTGGTCCTGACCTATCTTATAGATCATTTACACAAGCTACATCAGCATAAGCTTTGTCTTTTTTCCTAAGTTCAAGGTTTTTGGAAGAATTTTGAGCTTGTTTTTAAAGTAATTGAATTTGCTATAAGCCTAAGCTTTTGTCAAGCAATTTGCAATTTGATTATCAAAGGGAATGTACCTAATTTCCACATTACCTGAGCTCACCTTATATATGATGAAATGAATATCAATTTCAATGTGTTTAGTTCTAGCATGGAAGAAAAGATTCAGAGCCATTGCTTTAGCATTTTGGGTTTCACACCACACTACTGAAATCCTCGTAAGCAAGACACCAAGCTCTTCATGACATAATAAATCCATGTAATTTCTGAACAAACGACAGCTACTGCTCTATACTCCAACTTAGCACTAGACCTGATCATAATTCTTTATTTCTTTGAACTCTAGAACACCAAATCTCACTAAAAAATACACAATAACCACTTATTGACTTCCTATCATTTACATCATACCGCTAGTCTACATATGTGAAACTCTTTATGTTTTTGTTGCTTGACTTTTAAAACTTCAATCCATATTCAGAGGTCTCTTTCAAGTATATGAGAATTCTCTTACAAGCAAGCCAGTGTGCTTACATAGAACAAGGGATGGCAATTGGGCCAGGCTAGGCCGAGCTTTACAAAGCCCGGGCCCGAGCCGACAACAAATATATAAAGCTCAAGCCCATAAAAGCCCGGTCCAAATAGGATCCAGGCTAGGCTGGGCCGGGCCAGGCTTAGACCTAAGCTGGGTCGGGTTGGGCCAGGTTTTTGATGGGCCCAATTTTTTTTTCAAAATTTTTTAATTTTTTTAAATAAAATAAAATAAAATCTTCCTAAACATATCAAATTTTAAAATTTTTACAATCCATTTAAAGTAAAAAATACTATTAAAACATATTAAAAATTATAAAAATTAACAACATTACTTATATTAAATTATTAACATACAATACAATTACACAAGTTTAAATATATATTAAAAGTTCAAGTATCTAATATATATTTTCAATCAACTAGAAGTATAAAAATACAAGAGTATAGTCATAAAACTAAATATAAATAATTCAAAACACAAAAATTTATTTTTTTAAAGAATTACACCTCCTAAAAATAAATTTAAAACAATATAAATAAATAAATTTATTTTTTTCAATCCGAGCTGGATCACATCCGGGTATCCATAATAATACTCAGGTCCAGGCTTGGAATAGTACGGGCTTGAAAATTAAAGCCCAAGCACCCGTTTTTTTACCTGAGCCGGGCCGGGCTTGAGCTTTTTTGCCATCCCTACATAGAACTTACCATGAATTAACTCAGTTTGTTCACAACAAAAAAAAGATCAGTTCTTGTTAATGTTGTATACTGCTACTAGCTAATGACACTTCTGTATACAGTTTGATTTGTGAGGGTGAGGCACTGGTTTTGCTGAGTTTCACTCTTGCACAAAGGAGTGCTTACTCTCTTACAAGCCTCTGAGTTTACCTTACCAAGTAGATCATGTATAAAGATGACAAAAGGGTAAGGACAGCTCAAACCTGCCCTGTTTAGCCCTTAAACAGTGTAGGCCCGACCTAGCCCAGCCTATTGAAGGGCCAGACTAGGCTTAAAGTCATGAGCCAGTCATAAGTCCGGGCCAAACCTAGGTCCACTTAATATTTTTTTTTTATAATTTATATTATAATGTTTGTTTTACTTTTCTTTCTTTATTATTACTATTATTAATTTCTTCATTTATTTTATTAATTTTAACCCATATGTACATATATGTGTGTTTTGATATTTTGTTATTATAAAAAATAAATAAATAATTATTTATAAATTTTACCATCTAAATATTATAACATTAATTAAAGAAATGCCATGAATGTATTAAAAAACTCATTATCTAATTGGCAAATACATCGCTTAAAACAAGATAATAATAATAATAATCATAAATAAATGATATTTACTTATCAAATAATTTTGACCTATTTCTTTTAAATCAATTTAACATACAAATTATAACATTAAATAAATTAATTTTAAATTAAATGGGTGAACTTGCATCACTACAATTATAATACATCCCAACTAGGTTGGCACTTACTAAACAATCTATTATTTGCACTTTACTCATTTTATTGCTTTACATTAAAATTATAAATATTACAAACTAATTTTTATCAATAGTATCATTCTCCTCCATTTCATCATCTCGGTCATCGTGTTGATTCTAAATTTTTTATTCTACGACCTCCCAATCTTTCAAGTACATCAAACAATCCAATACATTTGGTGACAATCTTGATTTGTGTTCATCCAATACCCTATTTCCTACACTAAAAGCATATTTCGATGTTATTGTGAACATCAGAGAAGTTAGTCGATCACGAGCAATGATAAATAGCACAGGGAACACCTTTTCATTTACTTTCCACCATTACAAAACATCAAGTTTTCTTTTTTGTTCTATATTAAACATCAAATTATAATTAGTAAAAATATATTTTACTAATTCATTGGGGCTAATAAGAAGAGAAGCAAGCTCATCTATTAGTAACAATGTTCAAAAGTTTTCATGAACAAGTATTAGTTACTGTTCATCATTGCGTTTAGAAATTGATGTATCTATTCCTACTATACCCTGATATTAAATATAAATATTATTTAAAGAGGTTTCAAATAAGAGTTACCCATATCAAGTGTAACATTAAAATTTTTTGTTATTGTGTCTACTAACTTAATTGTACCGAAAAGGTTTATTCGATGGTCCATTATTGCTGCATATATAACAATATTGGAATATTCTTCCAGTAATTTTTGAATTTATCTTCTATTGTAAAACAAATAGTTTTAAACTCATTAACACTTCTATGACTAGTAAATATATAACTAATATCAAATAAATGATACAAAATACAATATGAAGTTGGCAAGTAAACACGTGAACATGACAATGTAATATTATAAAATGTTTCTAAGAAGTTCATAAAATTAAATGCCACAATTCAATTCAATAGTGTATCACCCAATTTTTTATTATAAAAATTAGTAATTGCATCACTATAATTAACATAAGATTTCAACATCAAATACATAAAGTTTTAACAAATTTTCAAATCAAGCATGAACTCTTAGGTTGTAATCCACAATACAATAAAGAAGAATTAAAATATTGTCTTCTAAAACCATGTGATGAAATATATTATATTGCATCTCTAATATTTTCTATATGATAATTAATTAAATTTAAATCATCTTGCACAATCAAATTAACAATATGACAAACACATCTTATATGAAAAAGTGTGCACCAAAATTATTTGTAGGTGTTATATTATTAGTAAACAATTCAACGACAGCAGTGTTGACAGATGCATTATCAAAAGTAATGTTAAAAATTTTATCTTGTATTTCTTATTATTTGACAACACTCATCATTGCATTGAAAATGGAAAAAAACATTATGAGGAAATTCTAATTTATGAAATGCAATAATTATTTTATGTAACATCCAATTATTTTTAATATAATGGGAAGTAACATAAATAGAACCTAACCTATTACATCCAATCCAATAGTCAAAAGTAATAGAAATAACAACTTTAAAAAAATGAAAAGTTGCAATCAATATTTTTTTTTTGGTTTGTTCAAACAATCTCATACAATAACTCTTACATGTATTTCAAGGAGCTAATTTAAAAGAAGGTCAAACGTACATTTTTATGAAAATTTCTAATCTTTTGTCTTTTGCTTAGGTGAAAGGATGCTCACTCGAAGCAATCCATTCACTAAATACTTCTGGGGATAACAATGTCATTTATATCAAGTACTCACATCAAGTTATGAAAGAAGGGATGACTAAATGGAGTGACCTACGGGATCGGTTTTCGGGCGTGACCACTGTAGGGAAGCTACGGCTGTCACATAAACCATACGAAAAGTTGCCAAAGAACCAAGACATGTATATATGCATACTTTAAAATTTAAACATTTTTAAACATAAATATAAAGTTAAGAAACAATACTTCTTCAAGTTGTTATTCAGAATAGCAAGTCAATCTCTTCACTTACTTCTAAGCTTATTTACACTTCGGATTGGCAAAAACGGTTCCAGTTTCATGATGAGATTTCTAAACTATGGGTATTAGCTTCTGTTAGAAATATGCTCTAAAACCAATCGTGTCATACGGTCTAGGGATATCATTTTTATGTATATATAACTTTGTAAATTATTGTAAATTAGTTTATGATTAATAAAATGGCATCTATATCATTTTGCATAT
>JAXCLQ010027486.1:0-28217 GCA_035584115.1 Cedrela odorata
CCCTAAACCCTAAACCCTAAACCCTGAACCCTGAACCCTAAACCCCAAACCCAAACCCTAAAACCCTAAACCCTAAACTCTAAACCGTAAAACCGTAAACCCTAAACATTCTGAGCAATGAGAGAAAAATTCAAAACAAAATAAAGTTCCTGACATCGGTTTTTAGCGCCATAAACTTTGGAGTAAACTACATACATTGGGTGGTAACATATCCAAAGTTTAGGTCAATTGGAGCATAAATGAATTCCCAAAAATTTTTAGAAGTTGCTGCCTTATTTTACCCCTAGTTAGTGTTTTTCTTACGTCGTGTGCAGAAAATTAGTTGTAACATGAGCATTCAAGGTTAAAATTATAATCCGTAAAGTACGATAAAAAGTAGACTTATAATCAAATGTCAAATTTAGGTTATGATATTTTGTTGATTTAGTGCATCGTAAGTTAGATAACTCTCAGTTCTTGAAAATCAATTAACACAATGGGAATATAAATTTGTATATTGACTTGGGAAATTTTAGTGTGACTTCTATAGTGAATTAAATCATTTTGGTTTTTATGTGGAGTGAGCGGTACATACATAGTGTGACATAAAAGAAATTCATCTCCCTCTGTGCATGCATTGAATTTTGCTAGAAGATGGGGTGAAGCCAACTAAAGAAGCTCAGTGGCGATTGAGCCCTTCAATGATGGAGATAGTGAAGAAAGTGATGAAGAATGAGAACAATGAACTAGTAACAACCCATGTTCAAAATGGATGGGGAGTTTGTATCAATTATCGAAAACTTAACACCACAACTCAGAAAGATCACTTTCCTTTGCCATTTATTGATCAAATATTAGAAAGGTTAGCTAGTCTTATTCATTGTTGTTTCTGTAATGGTTATTCATGTTGCAGTCAAATCATTATTACACATGAGAACTAAGAGAAGACAAAATTCAATTGCCCTTTTGGAACATTTGCTTATTGATGCATGTCGTTCGGTCTTTTCAATGCTTCAATGACATTCTAACAATGTATGGTTAGCATATTTTCTAATTATGTTAAAAACATCATAGTAATTTTCATGGATGATTTTAGTGTTTATGGTGATTCGTTTAATAAATGTTTAAACCACCTCACACTTTTGTTGAAACGCTGAACCCTAATTGGGAAAACTTAATGCTTAATCAAAAGAAATGTCATTTTATAGTAGATAATGAAATAGTTCTATGACACATAATTTCAGCTAAGGGAATAAAAGTTGATAAATCTAAAATAGACCTTGTGCTTTCCTTACTACCTCTCGCATCTGTGAGAGAGGTTCTTTATTTTCTTGGACATGCAGGCTTCTATCGAATATTTATCAAGGACTTTTCAAAGATTACAAGACCCTTATGTAGGCTGTTACAAAAAGAAGTGCCATTCAAGTTTAATAAAGAATGTAAGGAGGCATTCGAAAATCTTAAAAAGCTCTTAACCACAGCCTCAATGTTCAACCATCTGATTGAAGATTTTCATTTGAGCTAATATGTGATCCAAGTGATTATGTCGTGGAAGAGGTTTTAGGACAGCGAGTTGGCAAGCTATCACATGCCATCTATTATGCATCAAGGACATTGAATGATGCACAATTTAACTACGCTACCACTAAAAAAGAACTTCTAACTATTATCTTTGCTTTAAAAAAGTTTCTCTCATACCTAATAAGCATTAAAGTAACTGTTTTCTAACCATGCAGCTCTTAGGTATTTACTTACCAAAAAGGAAGTGTCACGGGTCGAATTTCTCTTAGTTGAGATTCACGCCCATACGACACTTACTAGAGCATTCTAACTATTAAGTCAGCCTAAACGAGTTTTCATATAACAAACTCAAGCGGGTTAGTTATCTATAAAAATATATAAACAGTAAAAAATAAGCGAAAATAAGCCATTATCGTAATCCAACACAATCTGAGGTTTTGTTAATAAAATACGCGCAAGCATACAAGCCCTCAATTGGCGTACAAGCATTGAATAAACAAGCGTCACTACATATCGAAACAATACAAATAAGCTCAAATCATTCATGCAAGTACCATATTTCTATTTAATCAAGGGCGGAGGAGTACACAACAATACCCTGGAGTGCTAATGACCAAGGCCCTCATGAGAAACTTAATCATCCCTCCTAAAGAGAGTTTTGAGACATTGTAGGTGTGGCATGAGGAGATATAACCCATGTCTCAATTGTCACACCCTTTAATAGTACATACAATATATACCCCCAAGCCACAACAATGCCTCCCAATTTACAGCCATAGGCTTACTAACTGGCCCTGGACAAGCAAATGCGTGAAGCCCTTACATCCTCCCTCATCTAATCTATCGGTGTCCTCCACGATGACACTTTCTTGAAGTCTTCAATATTCTGTTAAAACTGCTCAAGTTCTTCGGCTCTCTCTCAACTAATCTCTTCTTCACCAAGGATCTTCTACTTCATGAGGAACTCTTCATGGTGTCGACTCTCTGTGGTTGCTTGACTCTTTGCTATAATCTCCTCCTCTTCTTCATTAGTCTTCTTCCACGGCTACTCTTTGATCTCCTCTCTTGTTGATTGATTGCACATGAAATCTTCCGTTTTAACGAGTTATGACTTCAACTTGCTAACATAAAAAACCGGGCGCATCTTCATCTAGGTTGGAATTCCGACCTTGAATGTAGTATTCACTACTCTGGCAATGATTGAAGCTTTCACTTTCATACCTCTGCACTATTCTCGGCTCTCATTGAATCTGTTCTAGCTTCCACTTCAGTTGCACCAAGTCTTCAGGCTTGAACTCAAATGATCTCCTATTCTTGTCTGCCCACTTCTTCATCTTAATGGCATCTCTTTCCAAATTATTTCTGAGGAACCTTTCCTCTATACTTCTTGACTGTGTGGGGTAGAAGTAGTTCCTATCTCATTACCAACTCAAAGAGACTTCAATTTTTTGATGAGTTCTTCCTCGCACAACAGTAAAACTATGTCAGATAATTGCTCCCACTTCCTTTAGTTGGCATTGATCAAATGGCACAAATACTCTTCCACCGCCCGCATGTAGTATAATTGAAAGTTCCTTCTCTTGATCCGTATAACTCTGCTCTATTTTTGATAACTTTCGACCTTCATAAGATACGGAGTGACCTTCTTGCATAAGAATCCCTCTTTTTATGAAGTTGAATGCATTAGTTTGCATCTCAAATAATATGGTTACACCCAGGATGGTAAGAACTAGATCTATCACTATGACTTCCTTCAAGTTGTCGAAGGATCTTCTACACAGTTCAGACCATATCCACATTACACTCTTCTTCAACATCTCTATTAAAGGTGCAACTTTTCTTCAATACCCTTATACGATTTACAGATAAAGTTTAGCCAATTCAAGAAAGGATTGTAACTCCTCTACACTTGTCGACGTCTTCCAAGGTTGCACTATGGGCCACAAATCTTTATGATAAACCACTATAAATGGTGATGCATGTGGCTCTTAGTTCATTCTTCTCTTCAGCAATCTTCGTATAATGGTAATCCAACCACAAATCTAACTTTGTGAAATATCCTACTGAGCTCAATTGATTAAACAACTTCGTTACTAGTGGAATAAGACGGATAACGTGGTCGTCAACTTGCCGAGAGCTTTCTAATCAACACACGACCATATACACATATCTTGCATCTTTCGGAACAACATTGGAGCTCTGAACGGTACTTTCGATGGCCTAATGAAGCTAGCCTCAAACAGTTTATCTACTCACTCCAGAAGTTCAACTAGTTCTGGTTGAATCCTTCTATAAAGGTGCGCGAAGGTGTGTTCATCTCGAACACTATCCATTTGGTAATCAATTGCTCTCCTTTGCCAAGGTCTTGGACAGTTGCCCAACATCACCCCAACAAACTTCCTCAAGACATCTGCAATCTCCGATGGGTCAGTTTTTCTTTCTTTATCTCCTCTAAGACTCTGTCGGTCGCTTGAAGTTGGTCAACATTATCACGGTCTCTCTCCCGTGATCAACAAGCTATCAGCAAATGAATCAGGGAATGCGTACCTCTCCAACAAGAAATCATTTCCCAAAATGGTAGTAAAGTCCTTCACATGTAAAATAACAAGGTCCACTTGATCTTCCTAAATGTTGATCCTCATCTGCACTTGCTTTGCCAACCCACTCATAAGCATGGCTTCACAGTTGACCACTTCTATGTGGCTAATTGCTCATTGAGCTTCAACTCGAGGTGCTTCACTTTTGAAGCAAAATGACGTTATAAGTGGCCTGAATGTCCACTATAACCTTTTCCATAAAATAGCCTTAACCCTAGGCTAGATTACAACATTTTTTTTTTCACGGACCCGTCCTGGCTTATCGAGTCACAACTATTACAAAATAACATTATGAGTGGCCTCAATGTCCATTATAACCCTTTCTATGTATTGGCTTCGGCTCTAGGCATGGTTACAACCCATTACTATGCGGTTCCGTCCTAGCTTACCGAGTCACAACCATTACAACCCAACTGCTTCGATGCTAAGTGCACTCACAACCTACTATCTCGTAAGCCTGCCCCAACTACCGAGACACAACCATTACAGCCAACAGCCCTGATCCTAGGCGTGTTCACAACCCACTATCTCATAGGACCGCCCTAGCTACCGAATCACAACCGTTGCAGTCTAAGGTACCTCACTACCACTAAACAAGAATCTGCCCCTCTAACCCTCCTTTGAGGTCCCTTAGGGTTTTGTCACTTCGTAAGTCCAACCCAAATTTGACACATTCCCAAGGACCCTCACGAGTTTAAACCTCCGCAGGTTCAGCCCAAAGCTGGCACACTTTCGTAAAGTTCATCTCCCTTGCTACTCAAACTCGAGATCTCCCTTTTAAAAGCATCCGTAAGGGAGTGTGAGTATCAATTCTACAAAGGTCTTTTCTTGCGACCTTCTTGTCTTTTTGGATAGCTCCTTTAAAGCATTTAATATCCACGGTGCCACCATGTAGTCCATCTCTTTTGTCTTTTGATTACTTTTCAAGTGTTTCTTGTAGTTCTTTAGTCGTCATAGCACTTAGTCTCACCCTCTTTGGCACACTCAATGGTTCTATGTGAGTCATTGCATAGCCAATATGCAAGCATTTCTTTCCGGTTTCTCTACCATTGATAGATAGTGTCTCTTTCGGGGATTTTGATTTTGCTCACTTAGTCGCTCCCCCTAACTTTGTTAGAGTCTCAATCTCTAAGCTTCTCGTTCCCATTCTTTTTTTTTCATGGGATGGGTAACGACCTTTTGGTTGGGAGTCATCCCGTGAGTAAACTGACAATCGATCAATGACTACTCGTGCCAATGGGATATCTCATATTCTTCGTCTCTATAGATCATTTCATGCCCAAGGTTGAAAAACCTTCATCAAATAAAACCATCGGCATTACTCGATCACATTTTGGATATCTAACATCAATTTCGAGAATTTCTTTACATACTCGCAAACTGTCCCAGTTTTTGAGTCAACTGCACATGGTCTCTTTCAAGTAAGCTACACAACATTTTCAGAGAAGATTTGGTTCTTTAACTCTCATTTCAGGTCCTCCAACAAAACGTGGAATCCCCACACAAATACATGAACGCCAAGCTCACCTTGACGTTTTTGAAACTTGTCATTACTGTCCGAAAATGTTGTTCAATAACTAACAATGCCATTTTCTAGCACTTCGGCATCTCGGATCCCTCTATAGTATTTCAGTTCCGATTCTTTCAATTGAACATATTCTAAGCTTGGAGTGGCTCCCGACTGAGTTGCAAGGATACGAGTAATGAGGTTTGTCCTTATGACCACTTCCTCAAGTCGTTCCCGCAACCCACTCACCGCATCGCGGTACTCCTCTGCAATCTCGGATATCATTACTTGCGCATTTGTAAATTGTGTTTCCAACTCTTCAAGACATCCCCTATTAGACGGTTCAGAGCTAAAGCTAGTAGTTTTCATTTCCAATACGCTCACCCGAGAACTTAAAGACTCTAGTATCATCAGAGTTTTTTTCAAATCCTTGGTATTAAGTGAGCCCTCCCATTCTCTACTGTGCAGCCTCTAAGGCTCGTTGATGCTCCTCTAACTCACCCATTTTCTTTTGAGAGCATTTAATCGAGTTGTTCTTGAGGAGATACTTTTTATAGACATTATCTCCACAACCTTGAGCTCTGATACTAAATGTCACGGGCCGACTTTTTCTCAGTCGAGATTCTTGCCCATGCGGCACTTACTAATGCATTCTAACTAGCAAGTCAGCCTAAACCAGTTTTCACATAACAAATTTAAGCAGGTTAGTTATCTACAAAAATATATCAATAGTAAAAAATAAGAGGAAACAAGTCATTATCGTAATCCAACACAATCTGAGGTTTTATTGATAAAAAACAGGCAAATATACAGGCCCTCAATGAGCGTATAAGCATTGAATAAATAAGCATAACTACATATCGAGACAAAACAAACAAGCTCGAATCGTTCATGCAAGTAGCACATTTCTATCTATCTGAGGGCGAAGGAATACACAACAAATCCCCAAGAGTGTTGATGACGAAAGCCCTTCTGAGGCACTTAACAATCTCCTCCTAAAGAGGGTTTTAAGACATTGCAAGCGTGGTATAAGGAGACATAACCCATATCTCAGCTGTCACACTCCTAAATAGTACATACAATGATCCCAAGCCACAACGATGCCTCCCGACTTGCGGCTATGAGTTCACTAACTGGTCCTGGACAAGCAAATGCGTGAGGCCCTTACACTAAGCCTAGACTTATAAGGCGGATACTTCTCTTATAAGAATTCAATATGGAAATAAAAGATAAGAAGGGAAATGAAAATGTAATCGCTGATCACATGAGTTGTATCATTTATAACGAAGATTCTCTACATTTGAGTGATAATTTTTCGAATGAGCAACTACTCTATTTGGAAGCTACAATCCTTTAGTATGCTGACATTGTGAACTACTTAGTAACTAAGAGGGTGTCAGATGATTTAAAATGTGCTCAAAAAGATAAATTAAAGTACACAGCAAAGAAATACCTGCCAATATTTAGCAATTTCTTTTTCAACTACACTTGTATTATTATAAAATATTAAATTTAAACTTATAACCTGTCTATTTAAACTAATAAATTTATGGATTAATTTAAAATAAAATATATCACTCACATAAAATATTAAATTCATCAACATAAAATAAAATTGATAACAACAATTTCATAAATATATATATATATAATTATTTTATAAATTCTACATAAATTATCATAAATCTAAAATAAAACTTTATAAAGTAAAAAGTACTCATTTAACTATAACATATAACAATCTATTACAAAATTATAACATAATAGGCCATGATAAATTGGTAAAAAAAATTTCAAGTCCAAAATAATATTCACATCTTGCTCAATAGTAGCATCCACCCAACATAATTCATACAATATTGAATAATAACATATAAATAATAAGTTAATGAATAACATATCTTTATAAGTAATAAAAATAATCTGTTTACCTAATTAATAACATCAACATCCTTTGAATAAGTGCAACTTTCAACTTTTTTTATGAAGGACTTGAAGTTAATCATTAAAAATAATAATGCCTATAAAAAAATATAAAAAATTATTTTATAAAAATACTAATATATTTTGTGTTTTGCCTTGTGTGAAAAATTTATATTTGAATAACTATACATTGTTTTGATTTTAAATCAATATCAAAATGATGTCATTTTAGTGCTTTATTAAAAATATATATTTAAAAAATTAAATATATACTAATACCCATAACACAACCATATCCATATCAAACTCGTTATAAATTATTTTTTTTTTCAAACTTGTCTCAAACAACTGGATGATGGTTTTAATTTACAATAAATTTTAGTATGCATTAACGTTGCTCAATAAAAGAGTAAGAAATTAACCCAATTATCAAATATTAGACAATAAATATATCACAACAATAAGGGAGTGCAAGGGTTCTAATTCGATCCGGAACCTCTAAGAATTAAATCGAAAAATCGGTTTCGAACCGGAACCGATTCATTTGAGGTTGATTCTGGTTCTAAAAAATCAAAAATCGATTTTTTTAGGATAAGTTTTGGTTCTAAAAATTATAGAATCGGATCTGAAGAACTGATTGGATTTAAAAATAAAAATTATTTTTTATTTCAAATAAATTAAATCCTATCTTATATTCAAATATAAGCTCTTAATTATTAATTTTCATATATAAAGTTACACAATTTATTAAAAATAACACTTTTTATTTGTTGAGTTACATATAAAAAATTAATTAATATGTTTACAATATTTAATTTAATTTAATTTATCATATTATTTATTTAATAATTTAATAAATTGTAGTATATATATATTTATTTTAAAATTATCAAATAAGTTAACAATTATAATAAATAAATATATACATAGTATAATATTATTAGATATATAATTGTAACATTATAAAAAAATTAAATTTATATTTTTAGTGATGTGCAATATTAACTTGAATAATAATATAATATTTTTTTAATAATTTATTATATATCAATTTTTTTAATAACTTATTTTTCTTCTCTTCCATCCACTCAAATTTTTATATATATAATATTTTTATAATTTAATTTTATTAATTTTATGTTTTAAAGATTTTTTTATGGAATTAAAAATTAAAAAATTAATAAAATTAATAAAATAATATATTATTTTTTAATTGAAATAGAATTAACATAAAATAAAAAAAAAGAGATCAACATAGGTTTTAATTCTAAAAAATTAAAAATTTTATAATTTAAAGTTTTGATTTCGAGTGAATCAAACCAAAACCGAAAATGGTTTTGGACGCCCTAACACACGTTTGTTAATAAAGGTATCGGGGATTTAGAAGAGAGCGGCAGTAGCGCAGCATAGCACATCACTAACTCTACAAATTCGGTGAACAAAGCAATACAAAACTCTTCGATCCCCTCCCCTCCCCTCGGTTACTCAGAAACTGACTTCAAAGACGAAGTTGCAGATATGTGGAGATCAATAGCATTAGCAGCAAGGTCCAGGCAGGTTGCACGGAAATTTAATGTTGTTACGCAGAACCCCAACAAGGTACAATCCTCTCAAACCCTATGTCATTCTTTATCAAAACCTTATCCTAGGTTTCTTTCACACTCATCTGCAACAAATACAAGCTCATTTCCACCCGAAACAGACCTCTCTTCACTTGCTGGTCAAAATGAATATTCGCAGACTGATAATACTGACGATGCGATAGGAAAAAATGATATTTTAGGTGAAAATGATAATAACCAGATGATGAATTCGATGGTTTTAAGTCAGTATGATGATACCCAGATGGAGAATTTTGTCCCTGGGGAAGGCGAAGAAGGGGAGGAGGTTGTTTATGAGATTGATACGGACAAGTTAGAGAATGTGTTGTCACTTTTGCAGAGTAGTAGTGTTGATGTTTCGTTGGAGTCAAGCCTTGATAATTTTGATTTGGATTTGCATGAACAGTTTGTGCTGAAAGTACTTGAAACCCCACTAGTTTTGGGTGAGAATTTAATTGGGTTTTTCAAGTGGGTTATGAAGCATCCTGAATATAAGGTTACAACGGGCATTGTTGATTCACTTGTGAGGGCTATTTGTAGCAGAATTAGGAACAAAGACGTGTATGCTTTGTGGGATTTGATTAAGGAGATTGGCGAGAAGGAGAATGGTGTGTTGACTGTGGAGAATCTCAATGAGTTGATAGCTTTATTTTCCAAGCTGGGAAAAGGAAAAGCGGCTTTAGAGGTGTTTAACAAGTTTGGGGATTATGGTTGTGTAGGGAATCAGGAGACTTATTATCTCACTATTGAAGCACTTTGTAAACGCGCAATTTTTGATTGGGCTTGGTCTGTTTGTGAGAAAATGATTGAAACAGGAAGCTTGCCTCACGGTGAGAAAGTTGGTAAGATCATTTCTTGGTTTTGTAAAGGAAGTAAGGCAAAGGAAGCTCGTTTGGTTTATACATTGGCAAAGGAGAAAAACATGTACCCACCTCAGTCTGTTGTTAATTTGTTGATCAGTTCACTTTGTCAGAAGGATGAAACTGTGAAATTAGCTTTGGACATGTTGGATGATTTCTCGAGGGAGGCACGGAAGTATGCTATCAAGTCATTTTCATCTGTTATTGGCAGTCTATGTAGGATGAAAGATGTTGATGGGGCAAAAACATTGCTATCTAAGATGATTTCTGAGGGCCCACCCCCAGGAAATGCAGTGTTTAATTTTGTTATCAGTGCCTATTCCAAGGCTGGAGATATGAAACAGGCAATAGAAATGATGAAGCTGATGAAAAGTAGGGGACTAAAACCAGATGTGTACACTTACACGGTTGTTATGAGTGGTTATGCAAATGGTGGTCAGATGGAAGAGGCTTGCAAAATCCTGTCTGAAGCGAAAAGGAATCATTCTAGGCTGAGTGCAGTAACTTGCCACACGTTGATACGCGGTTATTGCAAACTTGAAGAGTTTGACAAGGCTTTGAAGTTAATGAACGGAATGAAGGATGTAGGGGTCCAACCTAATGTTGACGAGTACAATAAGTTGATCCAGTCTCTTTGTTTAAAGGCCTTAGATTGGAGAGCAGCAGAGAAGCTTTTAGAGGAGATGCAGCTGAAAGGTTTACATCTCAATGGGATTACACGGGCTCTTATAAGAGCAGTCAAGGAGCTGGAAGAGGAGGAAATTGAAAATAGAGAAGCATTGATAGAAGCCTAAGCTTAGATTTTATTTATGAAAATCAATATAACAGTCAGATGTTACAAGGAATAGCTGTGAACAGTCAGTCATATTTCAAGTTTTGTTGAATTCAAAGCATTTTATAAGTGGCTTGACTTTGGTGATTGGAAATTATTCTTCTGATGTTTCTTTTCTGCTTTTTGGAATAAATGTTGAAGATACAGTAATATTAAAAGTTATTTTATTAATTTCACAATTTTGGTGATCTGTTTGCTGTCTTAATTCTTTTATTTTGTGTTTACTTTGGTTAATCTCTTGGTTCCTCCTTTCTTGAGCTCAGAATCTTCCTTATTGCATTTAAAGAGGTACATATTAAGATGACCAGAAGCATAGCTGTGGAAAGAACATTTTAATAAAGTGAATGACAATGTTTTTCATTTTCTTCTTAATGTTGAGTCGAGGAAAGATTCAAGAAATTAAGTTTGGTTAACTTTGTGAGCTCATGTGGGAAGGGATGGTACTGTGTTTTTTGTTCCCTGACAAATCCACCCAAGCTAGACCATTTATATTCCCTATTTCTAGAGGAATCGAGCCATTGAGTTGATTGACCTTAAGATGCAAATCAGTAAGATTAGTTAAATCACCAAGAGTTAAAGGAGTAGACCCAAATAAGTTGCTATTACTCAGAGAAAGAGAAACTAAATTCTTCAGATTCCCAACTTCTCGAGGCACCAGACAAGTGAGTTGGTTTTGTTGAAGAGCTAAAGCTGTCAAATTGTTTGCATGAGTATGAGTTGGTCTGTGTTTCTTGTTGATTCTATAATTTGCTTCATTTATTTCTTTGGTCAAGTTCAGGATTTAATTAAGCTCATAGGGTATATATAATACGATAATAGTTGCTATTCCAATTGAATCTGTACAATTCTGTAATTCATGATATAAGTTCTCATTTGAAAAGGCTACGTTTTTTAGTTATTTTTTGTGGTAAGCAAATTAGCCACAATCATATTTTGCAGTAAGCAAATTAGCTGCAATCATATTAATCTGATAGCTACAAATTTGACTGCAATTTACATATTTTTAAGTTTGATGATAAGTTTACTTCTTTTGTTTCTTATTGATTCAATAATTTGCTTCATTTATTTCTTTGGTCAAGTTCACGATTTAATTAAGCTCATAGGGTATATATAATACGATAATAATTGCTATTCAAATTGAATCTGTACAATTCTGTAATTCATGATATAAGTTCTCATTTGAAAAGGCTACATTTTTAGTTATTTTTTGCAGTAAGCAAATTGGCTGCAATCATATTAATTTGATAGCTACAAATTTGACTGCAATTTGCATATTCTTAAGTTTGATGATAAGTTTACTTCTTTTTCGATTTTCTAAGACTTAATTCTGCATTGAATAATTGAATGTAACGTCGTCTAATTCCTGCCAAATAATTATAGGAAATGTTGATCTTCTACACCGGTAGCTTAACTACCTTGGATGTTGGTGGTATTGAAAGAAAGCATGTTCTGGAGTATTACATGTCATGAGTAGCTATATTTGTAAATCTTAAGAATTTACTCACTTGTGGCTTTGAATCCATCCAGCCAAGTAAATATGCCACACCAACACATGGAGCCAAACAATGCAGCAATAGAATTGATCAATAGTCTCACAGGTGTTGATGAAGAGGGTTGATCGAGCCAGTGAATTCTTACATTTGCGGCCAAGAGGTACTGTCATTTCACTCCATGTCTCTTGCTTGTCAGCCTGGTTGGTGATAATAGAGTAATGTTCTATTTTTGTCTCTCCTTCCAATGAGCAAAAGCCTCTAGAATTCAGTATCACACCAATTTCTGATGTGAAATTAGTTCTTGAAAATCCACTTTCAAGGAAGTTCATTTAATCTTTATTTAAGAAATCAAGCCTAATGCTTCCCTCCCCATCCCAGGGGAAAATAAAATGAAATTTAGTTTGAGTTGCAGCTCCAAATATATATACATATGGAGCAGGCTTTGATTTTTAGCTGTTCTTGAGTCCTGCCTTTTCAAAATTATAATCTCTACTCAAATTTTTTCGGTATGCTGGTGCAATAGAAAGAAACCCGGAAGATTAGGATACACTATAAAATTGGGTATTGTTTCTTCAGGCCTGATATTTTCTCTGGTTCGCTTCATGATACAACATAGACAATTATTATTCATTCACCTTTTTTTTTTTTTTTCCTCTAAATCTCAACTAGATGGCCCATTTGTTATTGAGCTTCAGTCATCTATGCAGGGCATAAATGAACATAATCTAATATTAAACGTGTTTGGAGCTCACTATGGTCAGAGAAATGGACTTTGATTTGTTAGTTTGATTTGTGTTAGTAAACTAGATCAACTAGATGGCCTTTTTGCTCTCAAGATTCAGTTATCTATGCAGGACATAAATGAACATGATTGAAATAGGAGCACACTTCGGTCAGAGAATGGAATTTTGATTTATTAGGTTGTTTTGTGTTAGCACACTACTGTTAAGAGAAGGGGAATTTGTGTCCCTCCTATATGAAGTTTTCTGAAGGGAATGTTTGTAACACGAGACCTAACTGCCTTTATTCTGCCAAATGCTATTTGTGGGATGAAATGGTATTACAAGAGGTTCTATGGGGCATGCAAAAATTACCTTGGACTTTGGATTTTTCCCCTTTGTAGTATCTCAGTGTGTATTACATTTTCTCGTCTTTATGACAGATTCAGTTTTAATTAAATTACATTTTAGTCATACCGTGTGATTGTCATTTGGCTTGCAAGATAGTTCAAACAACGTTAGTCCAGATTGTACTTCTTATTCTATGGATGCTTAGCTTGAGGTGGCTTGTAAAAAGTATGATCAAGCTATACACCTTTGCCCCACGCTTCATGATGCATGTATAAATTTTCATATCATAGATAATCTTGTTGGTTTTCTGTTGAATCATAGATATTGCATGTGGTGTTGCTTCAAACTCAAGGATGATGACCGCCTACAACGGAAAAGCTACAGAGGGAAATGATTAGCATTAGATTTTTGATATTTCTCTCAGTAATTATTCCAGATTCCTGTAAAGTTACAGACTCTTTTTAAGTTTTTTGGAAAATTTATGAGTTTCAGCTCTCGCAGTTGAGGAAACAATAGCCCAAAATATGGATAAGCATTAAGCTCTTCTAAGTAAAATACCTCTTCTAATGAATCACAATTCCTTACTTCCAAATTTTCTAAATTGTTCAAGAACAGAAGCAAATTAGTTGGAATAATATTGGGCATAAACATTTTGTTATCTACCACCAGACAACGTAAATTGCTAAAGAGCTGACCGAAAGTACTCTATCGCACTATATGTCTTACTATATGTCTTTCGAATATTTAAACTGAGAGAGTTTCAAATACTTTAAACCAATGGATTTAACTATTTCCTCAAATAATTTTTGTATGGTAGAATTAAGGTTACCTTTCTAATGTATTTCATCTTTTGTCAGTTAAACTTTGTCTAGTTTATGCGTGCATAAGACTCTCTGAGAATAAATAATTCATGCTTGAGCATCCGTGCACAACTACTTGTTCCAAAGATGGAATTTCAAGAATGTTATTCTTCAAATATAAGCTTGTAAATTTTGATAAACTATTAAGTTCCAAATATTCCAATTGAATTAAAACAATAACATCTTTCTTCATTTGATTTTTTCTAATATCCAGATCTTTGATGATTTTTATTTATTTATTTTTATTATTATTATTATTATTTTTCAGTCAATTATCTTCATTCTTTCAAGTAGAAATATTATTAAGTTTCTCAACCTGTCGCATTTTGATATTTTTAAATTCCTCAAGCTGGGAAATGCAACCTTATAATGATCAGCCAAAAATACAAATTGTTGGGTCTCTGTTTTCTAATTCAACAATTCTAAAAAAGCAAATAATATTTCTACTTGTTATATTCATGTACCTGCAATTCTTTTAATGCCTTTTCAATTATCTCTTCTATTGAATCACATTTTATACCACCAAATTCTCCAATCTTTTAAGTCTTTTCTCCACAATAATATTTGATGGAAAAATATTCATTAGTTTACCACCTTTTGCTACATTTAAGTATTTCAATTTGCTGAAAGAATTCGAAGAAAGCTGATGGTTGCATATTTTTCTCAAATTATTAGCCTTTCAAATTATAAATATTTTCAAACTAGAAAGTCTAACCTTTTCATCAAAGTGTTTGCGAAGAGACTATTATTCTCTTATGATGAATTACTCATGGAGATTAATCTTTTCAGATTAAGGCAATCAAGAATAATAAGTTCATGCAAAGAGGGGAATTTAACTGAGCGAATACTATTGTCAAGTCTCGCAAGTTTTAGAAGATCTGAGAGCACCAAATAGTCAAGTTTGGAAAAACCATTAACTCAATCATTTGTTATTCATCTCTCTTTAACAACATTTTCATCTTATTCCCTAAGTAAATACTTTTTATCTAGTCTGCTAAGTTTCAAGATTCTTGAGGTTTTATATTCACAATACCAATCGATACATCCCAACTCCTCTTTTATAGGACATTAATAGTCTAATCACAATGTTCCAAGGTTAGTAAGAAATTCAAGCGATGAAGATAATGAGTGGAGATGAATCTCAGTTAAATTTAAAACTTTGAGTTTCGGACATTCTCACCTTTCAAGAAACTAATTATTATCTCTATATAATAAAGAAATTGTAGTTGAATCTTTTTATATAACATTTTTGAGCGCTTCCTTCAAACCATCAACATTGTGAATATTAAACATAAGCTCATCTATAACAATTGATACAATAATAACATGAATAATGTCATGCATTTTAACATCATCTTCAGTGTCACCATCTCATTTTTCCAACCTGTATATGCGAGCTCACATGTGGGTAGATTGATGAAGGGTTTTCTACATTAAATTATACTAAAGTAGTTATACCACTACTTATTACAAGAACCAGGAATAATGTTCAAAATAGTCAAATCACATCCCAACAAATGATTTTATTATATTATAATTGAAATGTTTAACTTCTCATATCTTAATGATAACCTCGTAAACTTCATATTTACTATAATAATAAACTGACAACAAATAAATTATACAGAGAATTTTCTCCATCACTATTCATCAATTCCTATACTTCATCAAGTTTTCAATATTTATTTAACTACCATAATTTTATAGACCACAGAGTCGAAACAATGACTTTTTTTCCTTACTTTTTAAAAAGTTGTAACTCAATTTTATAGCAGAATACACATTTGCATCCATTCCTCTAATATATCTAGGATTAGAATTGCTTAGCTGATTCAGGGCATCCTTCCAAATGCAGGTATTCTTATTATTTTTTATTTTTTTAGGATCTACTTACATTTAACAATTTTCTTGCTAATTGGCTTTGAGATCAATTTCCATGTCTTTGCCTTTTGCAATTAATTCATTTCTTCTTCCATTTACTCTTTATAAAGTATAACATTCCTTATTATTATACATCGGTTGTTTCTACCGTCATTATACCATAGCTTATATCCTTTAACTCCATCATGATATCCTACAAAGACTTCTTCAATTGGTTTAATATTTAGATTTACTTAACTTGTATATGTATAGATTGCGAGTACAATTACTTTAAAATAATCTGAGTTAGGTGGACGACCAGTCCATACTTCCTTTTGTGTTTTAAAATTCAAAATAGATGTAAAATTCTTATTAAATAAGTATACAGTTATAGTCACTGCCTCTATCCAGAATAATTTATACAAACTTGTACTGATCAACATACACATAATCTTCTTTATAATTGTCATGCTGAGTCTTTATACTGCCCCATTCTGTTGTGAGATAAATCTCACTATTTAATATTTTAAGATTCCATGATCTATGAAAAATTATTTAATATCTTATTGTAGTACTTCATACCATTATCTTTCTTTAGTGCCATTATTTACTCGTTGATTTAATTATTATATCCTTATTATATGTATTATTATTATCCCTCACTTGTTCTGTAGGGGGTATAGCTACCCTCCAGCCTAACCTCACACTCTGCGGTATTTTATCATTTCTCAATCTACCTCGAAATAGTATTATTTCTTAATGAAATAACCA
Organism: Cedrela odorata; assembly: GCA_035584115.1. Lineage (NCBI taxonomy): Eukaryota > Viridiplantae > Streptophyta > Magnoliopsida > Sapindales > Meliaceae > Cedrela > Cedrela odorata. The sequence continues at coordinate 16,875 of JAXCLQ010027486.1, forward strand.
TAAAATAAATATATAAGCACTTTCAATCTCTTTACACAAACTCGGCCTAACTAAAATCAAAATTAGTTCGATTTTTACCAAAATTCAAATTTAATTAAGTCAACACATCATCTCCGTATATGCATCAAGATGGCATTATTTACTATAAGAAGAGTTCACAATTTCAAAGCCTTAATATATATATATATATATTTTTTTTTTTTTTGGTGATCAATCACAAAGACTTGACTCACTTATTGTCTACTGGGTACTTTTCAAAATTCGATTTAAGATCATTTAAAACAGTTTCAAAATAAGTTTCAACACATTTCTAATATATTTTTTCGAAACCATAGCTCTGATACCAATCTAATTGTCATGCTCCCGCCTAAAAAATCTATATGTGACAATTCCCACAGACCCTTGAGACATATTCTAAATCCCCGAATATGTCTTTTAAGCCTATAAAGCTACTTAAGTACCTATCTCTGTATTATCATTCACATACAGTTGTCTCTTCGAGACACTTTCAAATCATTTAACAATTTAAATGTATATTTAATTTACAAATACTACAGGAAAAAAATATAATATTTTCAATTCATATTTAAATACATATAACAATTTACCAAAATATACCAAGTGGACTAATCTTTACAGTTTGTGAGTCGAGGTTAACAATGATACATGAGGCGTTACACTTTTAATTGATCACCACCATCAATTATCGTTCTTTGATGCACTTAATTTCCTGAAACTGGAATGTGAGGGGTGAGTATACAATTATATTCAGTGAGTAAACACATATATACATAGATATACATATATGTTCACACGTTTCTAAATCCTGATATTGGGATTTCAATTCTGTCATGCTTAATATACATATATACTTTTTCATTTACAACTCATGATTTTTATCACAAAACACATTCGTTGGTCTATTAACTTTTAAAATTATAAATTGGACTGGCCATATTTTCTCGACAGTTACTTTGGTCGAGGTAACGTCGAAATCCATTAGTGAGTCTATTCATGCATAAAACCATATGCACTACATTCTTATAAAATATTAAACCATTTATTTCTTGCAAAACATGCACTTGTAAAACATTTGCCCTACTCACTGATGTTGGCCTTGAGTAGTCACTTGGTGATAAAGTGACTGTTCTCGATATCCATCAAATTCATGAGATCCCTATCAAGTCACTAGGACTTTCCATAGGGTCCCTTAATCGCACCTAAGTGCATGACACATAGTTGGCTTACCATGGCTTATCCTCCCTTATACAGCCCCACTACGACACCAATAATCCACATGGCCTCTCATAGGTCCGTCCATGGTTACTACCTTGTATATACAGTAAATAAGTAGGTGAAAAGGCCATACAACTAGCCCAGTAGCCATATCACAATAAATTCGGCCTTATTGGCCTAATCACTAAGATGTACATGCATTTAAAACATTTCATTTTCACCTCAATAATATATCCATGTAAATCAAAATCTAGCCTCCATGGCTATAACATTTTCAAGCAAGGTTTAAAAATCAATAATTCCAATTTGGCCTCATCGGCCATTACATCCATGTATTTTAGTTAAAATTTGTATAGTAGACTACAATACAAAACCATCCCAATATCAATATAAAAACAGCAGTAAGTATTTTCATTCCAATATTTTTGCACACATGCATACATATAATATCACACACATTCTATTTACATAATTATATATATATAAATTTACTCACAAGTAAGGGAGGGTCACTATTCCCATAATTACTTCTTGCGCCCATTAGGTTACACTATCGTGTGTTCGGCGCCTAATATCACATATGCATAATCTTATTAATTTCAATATTTCAAATTATTATAACATGCACTAAATGCGATGTTCATATATAACTTGTCCATAATTCCTTAGTTTGACACATATTACATTACGAGATTTTACTAACAAGGTCATTTATCTAATTCCCAACAACGGAATCCCATGGCCGTAACTATCCAATTTCACATACATTTTCATTACAATAGTTCAATTATCACCACTTAATACCATTTAACGTTTAATACCATTTAACATTTAATACGCGAACCCATTGAAATCCCCAAATTCTAATTTCAGTTTGAACGAACATACTTATTCTAAACAATATTCATCGCATGTATATAACATTATATACTTTTAATTAGCACAAATCAATATAATTCGATATTTTTTAAGCGAAAATTAATTTAAATTCGAATGATCAGTAAACTTTAATATTCCCACAATCTCAAAACCTTAAAATCATGACTATAATGATTTAATAGGCTTACCAGAAGTTTATTCAAGCCCTCAGGAACCTCAATTTATCATTCAAACGCAGAAGTCCTAAATTTAAGTCGAAACCCATTTTTCTTCTTCGTCGTTTCTTGTTCTTCTTAGCTTAAAATTAGTACCAATGCGAAGAGAATACGATGAGGATTCATTTGGTGATGAAGATTTCGAATTTAATTAGAAGAAATTAGAGAAATTGAAGACAGAAGTGAGAGAGAGAACGAATTTTTGGGTGTTTTTACTGAGAGAAAATGATGAAACACAAATGAAGGGCTTGTGTATATATAGATAGAAGGGTGAAATGACCAAAATACCCTTAAAGCCTTTAAAATTTGGACAAAAATCTCATTTTCCCAACATACTGGTCAATCTTTTTCAAAAACGGTCGACTGCATTGCTACAGTAACAAAAAACATGCCTACTACCAGTTGACCTTTCTTAAAAATGGTCAACCGTTTTCAGTGCTACAGTGCCCCCCAGCTACAGTAAATTATTTTCACTGTTTGAAAATCTTGCGATTTAGTCCCTGAAATTTTACAATTTGATCTCTTTTTCAGTTTTTGAAAAATACAACTAAATCCATATTAATTATTTCACTAAGTTAACTTAAATTCTCTTAAGTCTCATTAATGTGTCAAATAAATTTGGAATTATGCACATATAATACTAAATATCCTTAAATGATCATTTTACCCTTCTGTTCAAAGAACAGGGTTTACACGTACAAAGCATTAAACAAAATTCTTACTAGTGCAAAAGCCTCACATTTAACACGAGACCCGACTAGATTAGAATAGCATAACTAATGACTAAGTCATAAAATACATTATTATTCAAACATTTTACACATTGTTAACATTTCATATTTATTTTATAAATGTGATATCAGCGTATAACGTTTAATTTCACAATTTTTTTTTCAACTTTCATTTCATAAAACCATATCGGAGTACCAATATGTTAAAATCACATTTTCATCATTCAATAATCATTTCATAAAACCATATCAGCGTACCAAAATGTTGAAATCACATTTTCATCATAACATCAGATATCGCATAATTTTAAAACATCAAAATGCATGCACGATCTACTTACTTCCGTTTCCACTCATTTTTAGTGTGTTCCTATTCAATGGTATGTACATAAAATTAAATTAACACAATCTATTTTAGTTACGCATTAATTCTTGCCACCACATTCCTATGACATCCACTTACCCAAACTCAACACTTTATGAATTTCCTAAAATAGACTTATTACCATATTTACTCTATTCCATCATTTCATACATACTTATACCTATACCTTTACATATACAACTTTCAGATAACACACATTTGGCGGAAAATTTCTGAATTCTTCAAATGCTGTTATTTTTTTCCAATTCATTTTCCAACAACACCTGCATTATCAAATTCCAAACACTCCCAATTATTTCACACAAACTTAGCCTACCGAAAATTATTGAGATTCAACTCTACTTCCACAATTCACCATTCCAATCCACAAATAACAATTTAAGCTATGATAAACACATATTATACGTTATTTATAGTTAATTTCTCACCAATTTACACTATTATTATAAACATAACATATACATGTTACTAACACTTTATAACCACCAATTCTACTTATTATTTAAAATGTTATATAACATTAACACAATACCATTTCTAATTTTCACACTTCAATTTAATAGTAATAATATTAATTTTATCCCTCTCGAATCTCCTTCTACATTAGCATTAAAACATGAATTTGATCATCTTTAATTCCTACTATAATTATACCCATGACATACACATATTTCAATTTCCACCAATTTTCACCATTATCACAACATGATAAATAAACTTCACCAATTTTCACCATTATAATCACATGATAACAAAACTCCCACCAATTTTAATTTTCCACCCAGAATACTCATTTTAAACACATATGGAACATTATTCATATTGAATTCTCTAAATTACAAATTAAAGCTAATAATATAAATTCTAATAATATAATTTCCAACCATAATATAAACTTAATAACAATAAAGTCATAAATTCCAAATCAATAACATTTGAAAAACTCATCAAATGAATAAAGCTCCTTTTCTTCTTCCTTCTTTCTCTTCCTTTCCTTCTCTTTTCTCACTTCTCTAAATTGCCTTCTTCTCACTCGTAATTGCCTTCTTTTCTCTTTCAATTTTGAAAGATCAAAAACTAACATTTTATCTAATAAAACACATAGATGGCTTGGATGATTCTAACAAATCTAATGGCCCTCATTTTTTTCACCCAATTTCCATCAAATATTAATTAATTATAATTTCTTAAAACACATGGGTGGCTTGGATTAATCTAACAAATCCAAGGGTTATCCTTTTGTTACCCCATTTTTCACTAACTTAGTATTTATATTCATCTTTATCCATTTTACAAAACATGCCTAGAATTGTGCCAAATAGATGTTTTAAATTAAAGCAAATGGATGGTTAGGATTGTGTGAGAATTTTGATCAAAACTTAATATTTTATTTATTTATTTATTTATTTTACTTTATTATATACATATATATAAACTTGGGCTTGGGCTTGGGCTTGGGCTTAAATAATTGGACTTAAACATAATTAATTAGGTTTGGGCCTAACTAATTAAATAAGTCTAATATATATTTATGTATATATTATATTCTTGGCCCACTTAATTTTATTTTAATCCATAATCTAAAATTTCAAAAATGACCTTATTAACAATAAAATTCTCATTTTTATCTTTCATGTTTGCTACATTTTCCAAACTTATAAAAATACCCTCATACATTTATTTTATATCATTGCTTAATAATTATGAGTTCTTCAAAAGAAATTGTGGGTGTTACAGGTCGATTTATAATTGCTGCACTAGGAACAAAATTAATTTGATGTTTGATTCCTTGAATTGGAGGTAAGTCAGGAGGCACCACCTTGGGAATAACATCCTCGAATTCCTGGAAAAGAGAAACAATACTGTTAGGCAAAGATCTGGCAAGATTATTAGTATACAAAAAGTTCTCCTTGTACATGAGTACTATAAAGGGCAGTTGGGAAAGTAAAGCTCTCTTGATCTCACTTTTTTTTGCCATGAAATTGTATTCTTGGTCAACAAGCTGATGGAGAAAGGGTATATTAGAGAGAACATGAATCCTTATGCTATTTCAATGCTAATAGTGCCTAAGAATGATGAGACATGAAGGATTTCTGCTGACTTTCAAGCCATCAACAACATTATAATTCATGAGAAAGCGAAGCAGCATGTAAAGCGGTAAACGGAGCAATATGCCAAGCAAGCCAATAAGAGACGCAACAAGGTTATCTTTAAACCAAGATATTAAGTTTAACTGCATATGCAGTGGGACCATTTTCCCAAGTAATTGTCTTTAAACTCTTTTTAAAAAGTGATGATTTGCGAAAAAATCTTCTTCAAGTGGGGTGGGATAGTATAATACAAATGAGCATGCACAACCACGCATACAATAGAGGGAACTCGCACATGAGCTTAAAGGGACTTAAGGACAATAGTCACAAGATCATTAAGCTTACCAAGTAGGCCGATCATAAGACTTAAGGCCAAGCGTTTTAAAGAAGTATTAAATAGGCTGGTTTAACAAGTTGGTGAAATGTTAAACACATAGGGGCTCATTATAAGTCCAAATCAGTTTCAAGGGAACGTAGTCACTATGATTAAGGCTTTAGAAGAAGTTTTCTTTTCTTAGTCAAATTTCTAAATTAGTAGTTTCATTTTTTAAGTTAAATTTTTGATTGAGTAGTTTCCTTTTCTAAGTCAAATTTCATATTGAGTATTTTTCTTTTCTAAGTCAAATTTCTAATTTAGTGATTTTTCTTTTTTTATTAGAATTCCATAGTTTAAGTTAAATTTTAGAACTCTATATAAAGGAACAATCATTTCACTTTTTTATAAGTTAAGAATAATATTAGAGAGCTATTTTATGTTTTTCTTTTATTTTTGAAAGAATTCTTGAACTTATCAAGTTTATTTTTGTGGCGTTCAAACAACTAGACTTATCACCTAGACTCTTAAGTTGTTCTTGAGATTTTTGGTGTGACATATTCAACTATTGTAGTTCTTAATTTTTATTTTATTAAGTAGTGTGTCAAGACTCAACAAACTTGCATCTTGAAGATCTTGAGGGTCAATACTACGTTTGGTATTGGGTTTTGTCACGTTGTTGGCGAGGTCCATATAAGTTGGTATCATAACTTTAGTTCTAAGGCAAGTTGGATTATCCTTCAATTATTTAATTGATTTATTGATCATTGTTTTTTAAATTAAAATTCTGAAAATACAAAAAAAAATTATTAGTTAGCTGAATTTTGAATTAGGGTTTATAAGGGTTTTTTTTCTTCTAATCTAATCCAAATAAGGTTTCTTTGTTTTTGGTTTGAGGTCAAATTTTTTTTCTTGCTTTAATTAGTCTTAATTTATACTCTTTATTTCTGGTTCCGTTAAAAAAATATTAATATTAAAGAAGGGAAAGAAAGGAAAGAAAGAAGCAAAAGAAAAGAAAGAAAGAAAGAAAGAATAAAAAGAAAAGAAAGAAAGAAAATAAATTCAAAATTGTTATTGTTCATCATTCCTATAATTTCTTGTGGTGTTGATCTAGCATATCTTATTCTTGAAACATCATTGCCACTTTAATTGCTTACATCAGTTTCTTGAAATTTTCTTATTGAATCTTGTGGCTTGTTTTAGTTACTCATCTTTAATTACCACTTGAATCTTGATTGCTTTTGAGTATAATTAAAAGTGAAAAGAAGACACAACGAGTGGAAAAAGGCAAGAATAGTAAGAACATAAGAGAGTAAAAGTCGTTGAGTGTCAAATAAGAGAGTGAGCGAATTTTTTTGAGTGAAACACTTGATGGAGTGCTTGTGAGGTCTCTAATCTTATTTTTACAGATTCTAAATATGTTACACAATCAAGAAGAAAACTCAACCGAAGAGATATAACAACTAACCACTTCAAACTTATAATTACAAGCATTGCTGGGGGAGATGAGGCTGATGATGAGATCTGAATTAGAGCAAATTCATGAGAGGATGAATAGGCTAGAAGATGAGGCAACTAGAAGGTAGCATTAAAATGCTTCTATTAGACAACCACCTATGTGAGTTCAACTAGGGGTATAATGGGGTTAAGTTGAAAATGAAGAGGGTTGGATGAACCATTAGTGAACCAAGGTAGGTTTAGGCATGGTTATAGGAATAGAGAAACTATAATGGGTCGACTTAAACGAGATGATGATTAGGGAAGCATTAAGGTGAAAAATCCACCCTTTCAAGGTAGAAACAATCCTGACGCTTATCTAGAATAGGAGAAAAGAATGAAGATGGTCTTCGATTGTCACAATTACTCCAAGATCAGAAAGGTAAAACTTGAGGCAACTAAATTCACCAATTATGCTATTGTTTGGTGGGATCAAATGATGAAAGATAAAAGAAGAAGTCAAGAACGTACTATTAAGACGTGGGACAAGATGAAGGAATTATGAGAAGACGTTTCATCCTAAGCTACTGCCATCGAGAGTTGTTCAACAAATTTCAGCATTTAACTCAAGTATCCAAAAGCATAGATGAATACTACAAAGAGATGAAAGTTGCTATAATCTGAGCAAATATAAAGAAGGACAAGGAAGCCCCTATGGCTAGGTTCTTGAATGGTTTAAACCGTGAGATAGCGGATATGGTGAAGATGTAACATTATGTGGAGTTGACGAATATGGTATACTAAGCCATCAAAGTTGAGTAACAATTGAAGCAGAGGATGATGACAAGGAGGATAACAAGTACAACTGCTACAAACTCTTGGAAATGAGCCCTTAAACGAGATGGGTTTCCATCAACTAAGCCTAAGTTTGAGCCCTCTAGGGATGCTAAACAAGTTGTGACACCAAAACAAGGTAATACTAAATCTATTACTTTTAAAAATCATGACATTAAGTATTTCAAATGCCAAGGTAGGAGTCATATAGCTAGCCAGTGGCAGAATAACAAGGTGATGGTAATCAATGCTCAAGAAAAAGTTAAGTTAGAAGATGAACAAGAAGGCGAAGTAGATGATATACCATATATTAAAGATGCCTATGAAGGGCAATGTGCTATGGTAGGAGAATCATTAGTGGTAAGACAAGCTCTTAAATCACAGGTTAAGGAAGAAGAAAATAATCAGCAAGAAAACTTGTTCCACACTCACTGTTTCATGAATAACAAAGTTTGCAGCATTACAATTGATGATGGAAGCTACATTAACGTGACTAGAACCGAATTAATGGAGAAATTGGCATTAACTACCACGAGGTATATGCAACCGTACCTCATTCAGTGGCTAAACAATTGCAGAGAAGTTAAGGTAACAAAACATGTATTAGTGGCGATTTTCGTCAGCAAGTATGAGGATAAGGTGCTTTGCAAAGTGGTACCTATGTATGCATGTCACATTTTGTTAGGAAGACCATGGTAGTACAATCGGCTAGTCACATATGCCAGTTTTGCCAATATATACTCTTTTATCATTAAAAAGTATCCTATATCACTTGTACTATTGACTCCACAATAAGTTCTCGAAGACCAACTAAAGACACAAAAAGTAAGTGAAAAAAGAAAAGAAAAAGAGAAAAAGATCAAAGTTGAGAGAAAAGAAAATGAGAAGAAGGAAAAAGAGAGAGTTGTGGCCTTGGTTAGTGCAAGAGAGGAAAAATACAACATCATGGAAAAAAAAAGTGAGATCAAGAGAGCTTTAGTTTTACAACTGCCCCGTATATACTCATATACAAGGACTTTTTGTATACTAATGATCTTGTAGAATCTTTGCCGAGCAGTGTTATTTTTCTTTTGCAAGAATTCGAGGATATTATTCCCAATGAGGTGCCTCATGGCTTACCTCTAATTTGAGGAATCGAACATCAAATTAATTTTGTTACCGATGCAGCAATTCCAAAGCGACTACCCCGTAAAAGTAATCCTGATGAGGTAAAGGAATTTCAATAGCAAATCAATGAGCTGATGAAGAAAATAAGAGAGTATAAGTTCTTTTGCGGTTTCTATGCTACTAGTGCATCAAAATGATGGGACATGGAGGATGTGTGTTGATTGCCAAGCCATCAACAACATTACGATTCAAGAGAAAGTGAAGCAACATGTAGAACGGCGAACAGAACAATATGCCAAGCAAGCCAATAAGGGACGTAAGAAGGTTATCTTTGAATTAGGAGATTGGGTTTGGTTGCATACGCGAAGAGACTATTTTTCCAAGCAAAGGTATTTTAAACTCCTTCTAAAGGGTGATAGGATGTTTCAAGTGGTAGAACGCATTAACGACAATGCCTACAGGCTTCAATTACTAGGTGAGTATGATGTTAGTGCAAACTTTAATGTTTCTGACTAATCTCCTTTTGATGTAGGTGACGATTTGCAAACAAATCTTCTTTAAGAGAGGGAGAATGATGTAAACAAGCCTGCTTAACCACGTATATAAAATGGGAAACTTACACGTAGGCTTGAAGGGACTCAAAGATAGCAGTCATAAGATCCATTAAACTTGCCAAGTGGGTCAATCATAAGACTTAAGGCTAATCGTTTTAAAGAAGCATTATATGGGTTGATTAAATAAGTTGGTGAAATGACAAACACATGGAGGCTCAGCATAAATTCAAATCAGTCTCAAGAGAACTTAGTCATTATGATTAAGGCTCTAGAAGAAGTTTCATTTTCTAAGTCAAATTTCTGATTTAATAGTTTATATTTCTGATTTAGTAGTTTCTTTTTCTAAATCAAATTTCTAATTAGTTGCTTTTCGTTTCTGGCTCGAATTCCATAATCTATGTGAAATTTTGGAACTCTATATAAATGAACAATCATTGTACATTTTTATCAATAAAGAATAATATTATAAAGTTATTTTGTGTTTTTCTTTCATTCTTGAAATAATTCTTGAATTTATCAAGTTTATTCTTGTGGCATTCAAACAACCAGACTTATCACCTAAAATCTTAAGTTGTTCTTGAAATTCTTGGTGTGACGCCTTCAGCTACTATTGTTCTTAGTTTTTATCTTATTAGGTAATGGGTCAAGACACAACAAATTTGAGTCTTAAAAATATTGGGGTTTAATACTACGTTTGGTATTGAATTTTATCACGATGTTGGCGAGGTTCATGTGACACCCACAATTTCTTTTGTAGGACTCATAGCTAGGATTGTAAATATACATGTTAATGTATTAAGTGTTAGAATTTTGAGAAGTAATATAAAGTAAATTTATAAGGGTAGAATTGAAATTTCATTATTAGCAAGGTGATTTTGAGATTTTATCTTATGAATAAATATATACATATGTAATTAAGCGGGCTAAGTATTATACATACATAATTTGGGCTTAATTTAATTAAATTGAGCTCAAGCCCAAGTTTATGTGTATATATATATAAATATTAAAATAGGCCCAAGCCCAAACCCAAGTTTATATATATATATATATATAACTAAGAAAAATAAATACTTAAATGAATAAAATATTAAGTTTTGGCCAAAAATTCTCTATAAAATCTAAGCCATTCATTTGCTTTAATCCTAGTCATCCACTTGTCACAATTCTAGGCATGTTTTGTATAACACCCGAGCTTTTTTTTGTAGAAGTCATAGCTATGGTTGTAAATATACTTGTTAAAGTATTAAGTGTTAAAATTTTGAGAAGTAATATGAAATAAATCTATAAGGGTATAATTATAATTTCATTATTAGCAATGTTATTTTAGGACTTTAATTTATGGAAAGATATATACATATGTAATTAAGTAGGCTAGTATTATATATATTGATAATTTAGGTCCAATTTAATTAAATTAAGGCCAAGCCCAAGTATATATATATATATATACTAAATGAGCCAAAGCCCAAGCCTAAATATATGTATATATATATATATATATATAACAAAGTAAAATAAATAAAGAAATAAATAAAATAATAGGTTTTGTTTAAATTCTC
>JAXCLQ010027497.1:6726-28217 GCA_035584115.1 Cedrela odorata
TTCTCGTCTTTCTTTCATCCCACGTCTTGCCTTTTCTGCTCTCTGAACATCAAAATATAGTTGAAGAAACAAAGAAATCATAGCAAACTGTACAAAAAATTTCACCTCTAATCCATAGCATTAGGCCCATAACATCTTCTTTTCAAAGGATTCCACACCCATTGCACCATAAACTTCCTTCCTTTCACTCCATTCACATTAAAGCCATTTCCCCAGGAATCCTTGTACACTTTCCCCACATATCCACCACCACCACCAGAACCATACACACCCAGACACAAATCTGCAATCTCAGTCGGCGCCGTCGGGTCGTCTCCGGCATACCAAGCATTCACCAGTGGATTGCTTGACACTTCTGCAAGCTCATGAGCTATCACACTGATCATTCCATCCACACCCACGTCGCCATTTGGCGCCCGCATTATGTTGTGCCCTTCATTTGTTCTTGGTGTTGGCTTGCCAGAATACTTAGGCCATGCAAATGGGTATGCACACATGCCTGGACACTGAGTTCCACTGTAACCAACCCAAGCATATGGCACAGTTACACCAACAATAGTTGGAAACGTGAAGTAGTGAAAGCCACAAACTGCTCTACAAAAATCTTGGACTTGAACATCATGAGATGTTAACACCAAGTATAAACCATTGTGAGGATTGAGAGGTAATGCTCTGTATGATGTAACAGCAGTTTTGATTATAGACTGAATATCTAACCGACTGAGGTATCTACCATGAGAGTATTTAGAATCAAAGAACTCCCCTGAGAGATTTATATTTCCTGTAATGTTTGACCCTGTTTGATCTGTGTAAAGCCTGACGGTTCGCCACCAGTCAGCAACAGAAGGATAAGCAGCTGGTGAAGAAAAGGAATGGAGAAAATCTCTGATCGAAGCTTGTTGGGATGGATTCCAATGGCCATACCAGATTATATACAGAATTACAGGAGAAGCAAGGACAGGACCCATATGATACTCAAGGTTGACAAGATCAGAAGAGCCCTCGTAGTTTTTTGCCTGGTTGAATTCCATATTTTGATTCCATGGAAAAGCCAAAGAAGGAACAAAAATGAGAGATAGCAAGAGGAAATAACAAAGAAAGTTTTGCAATATCATTGTTTACTTCTGGCTGTTGCTTGTATTGCTTGTGGGGGAGTTGACAGTAAAAGGAAGTTTTTGTTATAAAGAGAGAAAAGAAGAAGAGGTTGCATTAAATGGTTGGTGAGATTCTTATTTATAATAATTTTTTTCTCTTGTGGTGGACAGTGGTTTGCATGTTTACATAATTTCATTGTCCATCGTTGTCTAATTTTTAATGATAACAATGGTGCATCCTCTTTGTTTTTTACTTTTTGATTCCAAAAGAGAAAGAAGATATTACATAAATAAGTTGGGTCGTTGCAAAATATTATGTATTTTGTGCCACTCTTAAAAAAGAAATTTTAAAGCATTGGGATCACCAAATGAAGAACTATTTGTTACTACTCAATAAGGGTTTTTGATTCCTTCCCTATACTAGATTGCCACCTCTCTTTAATGGGTAGTCAATTATAATATGCTTAGATTCTCATGAAATATGTTATAAATATTAATACAAATTACAAGTATAACTTGTATAAATTTACAAGTTCAATAGCACTTTGCTTTTAGAATAAAAACTTTAATTGGTGCACACGTTTTGCTGTTGAATGAGGTTGAGTTAACATTAATTAATTATATGCTTTTCACTTTAGTCTATGTGATTGACCAAAGTGTTATTAACATAAAGGTGATAAATTTAGAAAGTAAATGATGAAGTCAAAAACAAGTGTAAAAGTAAATGATGGATGTACCCTTAGTAAAAAGCAAACATGCATGTGATTCCTTTTCTTATTTTCTCCCTTTGGACTACAGCTCTTCTCTTTCAATATCTTTGACTATCATAAGTCACAAAACTTGGATCTTACAATAGGTATTACTTATATGTGATACGTAATAAGTTATAAATTTTATGTTTTTCTTTCGATATCAAGATTTTGATTCTTGTATGGTAGAAATTGTGGATGAACACAAATGGCTCATGCAAATTTCCTTGGGAGAGAAGTCAAGTCAAAGTGGCAACTATTGCAAGAGGAGAACATTAGGTAACTTGCACTAATGGGTAATATAAATAATCAATGGGCCAAAAGAAAATGGCTGTCTATGTTGAATTTAATATGTGGGGTTAGGGTTAAATGCCCTAAATTGGCGGATATAGAATTTTCATACCACTCATAGTCATGTTAGTTTGTCCCTTAATTGTGAGTAAAATATCTTGCAATCATGTAAAGATAGAAGGTTGCATGTGAAGGTTGAAAAGCATCTTCAGTTTCCATTCCTTAAATATAGGGAGAAAGGATTAATCATCAAAGGAGATATCATTATTTCAACTAAAGAGAAGTGAGAAAAATCATCGTATCCAAACTATAGTTGGGATTAGGTTGTAATTTTTAATTTTTAATTATTATGAAATGAAATAATTAATTATTAAATATAAAGAAGTGTATAATTATTAAGTATATAAATTTGTTTATATAAATTGATATATCGGTATTATATTATTATTTTATATTCTATATTTTTATAGAAAAAATAAATTATATAAGATATGTGACGACAACAAAATATTAACACATTAGTTTATATTAATATAATTTGTATAATAGTATTCACTTTTAGTATTATTGAACTGATAAAACGAATATTTATTAAATGTTTCAACTGATATGCTTTTAAAATTAAATAGTTTCAATCATATAAACATATTTATAAAGAGTTGTGTGAAAGTGTACATGTTAAGAGGAAAAAAAATATTCAATATAAGTTTTTATGATTAAGAAAATATTTTTGTAAATAAAATTATCAAAATTCTTGTGATGGTAATATCATATTAATTATGATTACTGAAGAATATATTAATATTAGGATGATTGCGTTAAATTGAATAATAACAGTAGCAACTTAGAGATAACTAACAAATAATTTTATTGGCTTTCGTAGGAAGAGAAAGGCTTGCTATTTGGCCGCAAACCCACACCACATGTATATCGAGGATTGCCCGGCTAATGTTGCCATGTCCCATGATTACTTATCTTGGTTGGCTGACACTTCCCTTGTTGCGACTTTATATTTTATCTTTAGTCTCCTTTTGTCCTGTCAATCCAATACTGCTTAAATATTTTTAAAATCAATCAAACTTAAATGTTATTTTAACCAACTTTTAAGGGTATATATTTTATTTTCTTAATTTTCTTTTGTTATAATTATAAATATGACATACATATAGTGTATTGTATAATAATATATAAATTGTACATTAATTTTTTTTTTTAAAAAAAAATTATGGGTTATCAATGCAACTAAATAATTATTTTATTTTATTTTTAAATAGTCTTATTGTTAAAATTATTTTTAATTATGTTCAAGTTGAAAAAATATTCTTATTTTGGTCTAAAAATACTGTATTTGAACAAAATTACTCTTACACTTTTCTTCATATTTTATTACTACTCTCTTGAACTAATTTTTCTTAACAAAATTTGTAAACAGAGTTTAAGCAAAATTTTAACACTCTCCATAAATTATGTCAAGAGAAATCATTATAGGAGTTAAAATTTTACTTAAACTCTCTAAAAATAATTTTTTTGATAAAATTTTAACTCTTTCGAAAAATTTTGTCAAGAGATATCAACAAACGAGTTAAAATTTTGTAGCTAATTTGTCTCCACAAAATTTGTAGAGTGAGATTGGACAAAATTTCAACTCTTTTGACAAGATTAGTCGATAGAAATCAGTATAAAAACAACATTTGATATGGTTCAAGAGGATTTTCGTTCAAAATAGTTTCTTTTGAACATAAATAATAACAAATTTTAAAATGAACATAACTGAAAATCGGCTTAAAAGTTATATTATTTAAAAAAAAAAACCATTCATTCCTATTTATTTTTTTTCTAAAATGTGTCTTTATCGTCAAATATTATCACACACTGGTAAATCGATGTCGTGATGGCGTAGAGATAAGGATATCCCACCCCTATAAGTCTCAGAAAAATCTGAACATATAACCCTGTAATGCAAATAAATACAATCATATGCATGATTTTATAAATATATACTGAGGGCTCCATACCCATCAACACCATATCAGACATATACTATGATACTCATATACAGAATAATATATGCACAAGAATGTTCAAAAAATACCTATAATATGTATACATAATTGAGTGTTATGCCCAATTTACAAAATAAACAAAAACATTAACTCCTAAGTGATTACATGGAAAATTTGGAATCTCAATACTCTTCACGAATATCTCCTAGAAATTTCACCAAAAAAGAAATCCTGCAATTACTAGAAACTGTGGTGGGGTGAGTTTTGGGAAAAACTCAGTAAGTAGGTATTGAAATAAAAATTTTAAGTAAATTCAGTTTTGATATAAAATATGTTTAAAATTAAAATCAATTTCAGACAGAAATCATATTAATAGGATATCCACTGCATATTATAATAATTTCCAGAATTATTATTTCAAATAGTCAAATGAAAACAGAATAATATGCAGAGATGTGTACAGATTTCGGGTCAGATATCAGACCGTCCTTTGTCTCCTACTTCTCACATGTACCAGTACCTCCACAAAACATAAATCAGAATGTGCTTTCAAAGTACATAAACTTCCCACCTCATGTCTCCCGGCTAAGTTAAGTAAAAATTGAAATAACAGCTAACATATTATCAAAAAAATAGAAATAAGAAATAAAATATAATTCAAAACACAATGGCCGCCTCTTGACCTCAAAATCAATATCTCAACAATTCCTCCACAAAAATATATATAAAGGTCAAAGTAAATCTCATTTTCTATATAAAGCAGAATGTAAATCAATTTATAAATAAACTATTCATTGTTTCGTAAAACATTAAGTTTTATAAAACAATTTTAAAGAAATAAAAAGCATGTAAAAATCCACTCATAGGTGTCTTTAAAAACAGAATTTTGTATGATAACACATTATTTTGAAATCTAAATCAAGTACAACGATACTGTCACTATTTATATCTTCCGATAAAATTTAATTCCATCTAATCCAACAGCTAATTAGTTTAATTCTAACATAAATAAGTATAATTGACAAAATTGTCCATGATAATAGTAATTTTGTCGTGAATAGTGATTTTTGTCATGAATTGTAATTTTCGTAAAATGCAAAAATCGATAACAATGATGGCAGGAATCATACTGAGGGATTAATTTAACCCTAAAAAGTTCGATTTGAGAGTAATTTTAAAAATTTCTAAATTGTAAATAGTAATACTATTCTCCTCCCAGCTTAATCGTCGACCAAATCACTTAAACGAAATTTCTTGAATGTAGTACGTGTCGTGTATGTGTGATTAGTAATAAGAAATAGAATTTTAATCAGTTAGAAATTAAGTAATTTGAAAGAAATTGAAAAAAAATTCAAAAACTAAAGAGAAAGAAAGGTTCAGGATGAAGAACAAGAATGCCTCAGTAATGTTTATACCCAGCTTTAATTTCAATTAAAATGTGCAAAAATTACTCATTTGCCCCTGAAAAATTAAAAAGAACTTAAATAGAAAAAATAGTAAATATGTTATTTGAAATTTTTATACATATATACTATGTTCTAGACTTTAATTCTCTCTCATCCGACCTCAGATTTAACTCAAATTTAATTCATATCGATCCTTATCGAATCATCTTTTAGTAGAATCAAACCGTTTATTAATCGAATTTTTTAATCAACGCTAATTTTCGTTTGAAGATCGGTTGCATAGATAGAACTTTAAAGAAAATTTTTCTAAACTTAATATATTGTTATCAAATTACTTCTAATAGTTAAGTAAACATTAATACAGAGTTATTTACTCGGTTTT
The DNA here is from genome assembly GCA_035584115.1 of Cedrela odorata. NCBI lineage: Eukaryota > Viridiplantae > Streptophyta > Magnoliopsida > Sapindales > Meliaceae > Cedrela > Cedrela odorata. Next base: position 12,652 of record JAXCLQ010027497.1, read on the forward strand.
CAATACCCGACATAAATTTATAAAATGATAAAATTACTTATAGTGTGTAAAATAACTAAAATGCCATTGATTTAAATTTTTGGGTATTACATTCTCCCCCTTTAAAAAAATTCATCCTCGAATTTAAAAATTCTAAGTAGGGTTCAGAAATATTTACCTTCATCTATGAATAATTAAGGAAATTTCTTCCTTATGACATCTTCTAATTCCCAAGTCGGATTATTACTTTTGTGATACTGCTAGATGACTTTCACTGAAGGAATCCATTTCGATCGAAGTTTTCTCACCTCTCTATCTATTATAGTTACGGGTTGCTCCTGATATGACAAGTTTCAATCTAACTTTACTGTCTGAGGTTCAAGAACATGCAACTCATCATAAAGATATTTTCTTAATATGGATACATGGAAGATAAGATGTATCTTGTCCATACTAGGCAGAAATGTTAACTCATATGCCCTTCTTACCAAATCGCATAACTCCCTTAAAATGAGAAATCTTCAAAAACACATAATCTTCCTCAAAATCAATCACGCATGCTTGTGATATATTCTCTAGAGTTTAGATTATCCTTTCTAATTGTCCATCTATCTGAAGATGGAATGCAATACTGAAATAGAGTTGAGTGCCTAAAGCTCCTTGGAAGGACTACTAGAACTTCGATGTAAATTGAAAACCCTAGTCTGAAATGATAGAAACAAGTATACCATGCAAAGAAACTATATGATCCAAATAAATCTGGGCATACTGAGAGGCAGTAGAAGTGGTCTAAACTAGAAGGAAATAGGCTAACTTCGTTAATCTATCCACGATGACTCATATAGAATCATATCCTTTAGATGTGATAGGAAGGCATACAATGAAGTCCATGGTCACTTTATCCTACTTTCATTCGGGTATATCCAAACTTTGAAGTGTACTAGACAGTTTCTATTGTTCCACTTTTACCTATTGACAGGTCAAACACTTAGCCAACAATTTGACATTATCTCTCTTTATCCCTTCCCACCAGTAAATATCCCCCAATTCATAATACATTTTTGTTCCTTCTAGATGCATTGTATAGGAGGAAGTATGATCTATCTCTAAAAGTCTCGATATCTCAACATGCCATAATCATCTACTTTAAAGTCACCGCTTTTATCTTGCTCGATGCATCTCTTCTTTTAATCTATATACGAGGCCAAAATCTGAACTTCTTTAATTTCCTCTAAGACAGATCTCGGTATTCTTTCGCGAATAACACAACCCAAATTACAACTCATGGGTTCATGATAATTCACTATTTCTATAACATTTACATTAGTCTTACTATGTCTTCCTTAATGAGTATAACACAACCACAATTCGTAAATTTCATTAACCCCAAACATCATCAACATATTCAAGAGAAAATAGTTTCAATAATCCCAAATTGTCATAATTTATATAAAGTAATACATCGAACATATTTAACAAATTTAATCAAGGCTTCCTGCACCTGTATTTCAAATACTAGGTTCAAGTAGCCATCTCATTTTCACATTTAACTTAATGAAATAAATTATCTATAACCAATCCACATACAAACCTTCGGATTCTTCCTTACATGGCATAATCCAAATTATAATTCATATCTTTACAGTATCTCAACACTTTATCAATATTTTCGATAACTATTTCTATGTTCATCGTAATCATAACTTCACCAAGCAATATCCAATATAATTCTAAGAACTTAATCAAATCATTCATCACTTATATTTCATCATTAAGCTCAGATAATTATTTGAGAAATAAAATAATCCATTCATATGTTATAACCCTATTCCCAATCTGTGAATTCGTAATATTTCATTTACCCTCGATATCACTAAAAACAGTCTTAATAACCATAAAAATCATAAAATTTAACAGGTCATAACTAAAGTTAAGTTAGAGAACTTAGTCAAGACTTCAACACATATAATTTAAATCTTTATTCAGCAATTCTCGGAGAAACAGTTATCCACTCCCCTAAAAACCTCAAGGACCCATAGTAGGTTACAGGCTATAGTCACATAATATTACATGTATATCAAATATATCATAGACATATACCTACCTTACTGACTCATTTTCATATCACAATTATCTCAAGTTATAAGCAAATCGAGTACATAAATTTCAATTTTTTTTTTATATCCCAAGGCTATTTCCATAATTTCAACCACACTAACATTTATATAAATTGACCATAAAGCAGGGTATTAAACATTCTCAATCATTTTCACCCAAACTAGGCTTATCAAAAATTGCAACTTGTTCGATTCTCATAGAGATTTACACTCAATTCAACACATATGTATCTCAGCACTCTTATCAATTTTAAAGAGGTTTCTTAAGATTAAGTAATATAAGTATCAAATCTTTGTAAGAAAGGTTAATCCACTTACTTAACAAATCAACCTTAATATCTCTTTCTCCCCTTATCATGGCCCAAACCACCACTTGCAATCTCATAATATTGACATGTCCTCGATATTACCGAAACAATTTCACAACTACAAGGGTCATAAGTTTGTATATAACCATAACCAAAGTAATTTAGAAAATTTGATTGAGCGGGTTTTTTTTTTTTTTTACTCGTGTAATTCCAACATGAATTTTTTTAAAATAATTTTCTGAAAATAATTGTTCACTTGCGATTAATAAAACAATCTCGAATAAAGGCTAAGTACCCAGTACATCCCTTACTTAGTAGTTTATCCACATCGATAGCCAAGATTAAGTTACCAGAGACTTAACTCCTATTACCCTAGAATTCAAAGACTGGATCATTTGGAACAAAAAAAGTGACTGTTTTCTTCCTACAATCCATTATTGCATGATATATGGATAACTAGTTCATTCCTAAAATCACATTGAAATCTAAAATCTTTAGCAGGATTAAATTAACTAGATATACATGTTTACCAACAGAAATGACATAAGATTTTATAATCTTAGAAGCTAATATCGCGCTTCTTACAGGAGTAGACACAGTTAAAGGTGAATCTAGGGTTTTAATCTCTTTGTTCAAATGATATGTAAAATATAGAGAAATAAAAGAATGAGTTGCCTTTGGGTTGAATAGAATTCTAGCATCAATAGCCTCAATAGAAAGAATACCTATCACAATCGTATTTGATGTCTGAACATCCTGAGAAGTCAATGAAAACACTCTCGCCTAGCCTCTACCGGTAGATGATTGGCCTCTGCCAACCAATTGTTGTCCTCTGTCGTGAGACATTACTTAAATCACAATTCATGAATTCACCTTATTCCAACACATGATCGATATCCTGGATAACATTCTTACTATTCGTAATAATTATAAATCTATAGAGCAATAAGCACAAAATCAAATCCTAACTCATAGGTTAACATTAACCCAACCTTTTTGACATTTTCGAAAATAATTTCCAATAACTATAACAATTATTGAATTTAATAAACTTACGTTTGAATCCAGTAAGAAACATAATTCTATCTTTACCCCATATATTTCAATATCAACTTCTAGTAACAACTTTATATTCACATTTTAATATAATAGAATAAAGTATTATAGACTACCATTACATCGTTTTAATATTCATTCTCAGATATTACAACTCAAAATCATAATTTCTAGGCTCAATGTATCTCAATACCTCCACAACACTTTTAAATATATACATATATATATATATATATATATATATGTTTCTATAATCTCTGTTTACGACCCTGAACTCAAAAGAAATTTGTAAATCCCTACAATTTATCCTCAATCATAGTCATCATATGAAGACTCAAATTTCACATATTCACAAGTCCTGCATACAATACATTTTAGCCATAACATACTCATCTTTTCTAAAACCCATAATTTGGCAATTTTACAATTCACACTTTTGGACATATCAACCGGTCTAAACTAATTCTTAAAGAAAAAGACAACTTCCTACTCATATTTAAAGCAAATTTGGCATCAGACTATTGAAAATATAAATCTATCCAATTTCGCAAAAAAATAAATTAACTTTTATCCACAATCATGGTCCATAAACCAAATTTGAAATTTCATAAAATCGCATCTCATTCATAATATATCTATCCTTCCAACACATATCTTGACTATTCACCATTCAATACATTTGATATATTCAGAACTCAACTTGTATCACAAATATTTACAGTTTGAACATTAAGTTAAAGCCATAATATAGTAAAGCAAAACATTCACTCTCTCTCATTTGGTACTTCAGGCTCTTGGATTCCAGCTCTACCCCGACCTGTACCTCGTCCTCTACCTACTTGACCTTGAACCCCAACAGGTGGCACTAGACGCTTAGTCAAATCCTGGTTTGAAGAAGAAATTTTTTGATCTCTATCAGATGAATTTTAATTTCAAGAAGACTTAATTTAGCTGTTAAGATACGGAAATATAGTTCAAATGAATTACAATTTATCCTATAACATCTATAGAAAGAAGATGCATTGGATTATCCAGATACTCTATTCCAAACATATTACACATGCGAGGCATTACACTCTACTTACAGTCACCCCTAGACCATGCTCTGATACCACTTTGTCACACACCGGTAAATCGGTGTCGTGATGGCATAGAGGTAGAGATATTCTACCCCTATAAGCCTCAGAAAAATCTGAACATGTAACCTTGTAATGAAGATAAATACAATCATATGTATGATTTCATAAACATATATTGAGGGCTCCATGCCCATCAATACCATGCCAGACATACACCACAATACTCATATACAAAACAATATATGCACTGGAATGTACAAAAAACACCTATAATATGTATACATAATTGGGTGTTGTGTCCAATTTACAAAATAAACAAAAACATTAATCCCTAAGTAACTGCATAGAGAATTTGAAATCTTAATACTCTTCACGAATATCTTCTAAAATCCTTACCAAAAATGAAATCCTACAATCATTAGAAACTATAGTGAGGTGAGTTTTGGGAAAAACTCAGTGAGTGGATATTAAAATAAAAATTTTAAGTAAATTCAGTCTCGATATAAAATATGTTTAAAGTCAAAATCAATTTCAGACAAAAATCATATTAACAGGATATCCACTGCATATTATAATAATTTTTAAAATTATTATTTCAAATAGTCAAATGAAAATAGAATAATATGCAGAGATATGTACAGATTTCAGGTCAGATATCAGACCTCCCTTGGCCCCCTACTTCTCACATATACCAGTACCTTCACAGAACACAAATCACAATGTGCTTTCAAAGTACATAAACTTTTCCCCTTATGTTTTCCGGCTAGGTTAAATAAAAATTGAAATAACAGCTAGCATATTATCAGAAATATAGAAATCAGAAATAAAACACAATTCAAAACACAATGACCGCCTCTTGGCCTCAAAATTAATATCTTAACAACTTTTCCACAACAATATATATAAATCTCAAAGTAAGTCTCATTTTTATATAAAACAGAATGTAAATCAATTTATAAATAAATTTTTCCTTGTTTCGTAAAACATTAAGTTTTATATAACAATTTTAAATAAATAAAAAACATGTAAAAATCTACTTACAAGTGTCACCAAAAACAAAATTTTGCATGATAACACATTATTTTGAAATCTAAATCAAGTGCAATGCTACTGTCACTATTTATATCTTCTGATAAAATTTAATTCCACCTAATCCAACAGCTAATTGGTCTAATTTTGGCCTAAACAAGTATAATCGACAAAGTTGTCCATAATAAACAGTAATTCCATCGTGAACAATGATTTCTGTCATGAATTGTAATTTTCGTAAAATACAAAAATACAATAATAATGATGGTAGGAATCATACCCAATTTAACCCTAAGACGTCCGATTCGTAAGTAATTTTGAAAATCCCCAAATTATAAATAGTAGCACTATTCTCCTCCTAACTTAATCGTCGGCCAAATCGCTTAAATGAAATTTCTAGAATGTAGTCCGTGTCATATACGTGTGATTAGTAGTAAGAAATAGAACTTTAATCGATTAAAAATTGAGTAATTTGAAGGAAATTGAAAAAAAATTAAAAACTAAAGAGAAAGAAAGGTTCGAGATGAAGATGAAGAATGCCCAGTTAATGTTTCTGCCCAGCTTTAATTTCAATTAAAATGTGTAAAAATTACTCATTTGCCCCTGAAAAATTACAAAGAACTTAAATAGAAAAAGGGTAAATATGTTATTTAAAATTTTATACACATATACAATGTTATAGGCTTTGATTTTCTCTCATCCGACCTCGGATTTAACTCAAATTTGATTCATATCAATCCTTATCGAGTCATCTTTTAATAGAAACAAACCTTTTGTTAATCAGATTTTTCAATCAACACCAATTTTCATTTAAAACTCAGCTGTGCGGATAGAGTTTTAAAGAAAAGTTTTCTAAACTTAACATATTATTATCAAATTACTCCTAATAGCTAAGTAAACATTAAAATAGTGTTATTTACTCGATTTTCAATACCCAACATAAATTTATAAAATGAAAAAATTACCCCTAGCATGTAAAATGACTAAAATGCCATTCATTTAAATTTTGGGGTATTACAAATATCTATTTTGTCGTATTCGATTTTATTTAATCATTAAACTATTAGAAAAATATTATTTGTGTCCCTCTATTTTTTTGTAAGCATTTTAACCTAATATTTACAACACATTATCCCAATACATAAAATATTTATTTATTTATTTATTTTTGTTTATAGTTGTTTCTAGTTAAATATTTTTACGCTCTATTACTCTTATATTGTCATGATGTTTTTATGTGCTTTTATATTTGTGCAATTGACCTTAAGAGTATGTTCTATAGTTATTATTAAATTTAATTTTTCACATTAGAAATTAAGAACAATGTACTACATATACTTGTGTTATTGTTTGTTATATTTTACTTTTAGCAGTAATGTTAATATAATATTTCTTGATTACTTACTTTGAGATCTTATTTTTAATATTTATTTTTTTAAGCAACATTAGTATTAATTTATAAATACTACTAACTACAATTATTTTAACTTGAAGTTCTAAAAATCAAGTTTATTAATTAGAATTTGAAGTTCTAAAATACAATTTATAGTCTGAATATGAAAATTTGAAAATAATTTCAAAATCAAAACTTAAAGGTTTAGAGTTCTAACTATTAATTCATAAATTAGAACATGAAGTTTTAAATTTATAAATCATATGTGAACTTGAGTTTAAGTATGTTTATATATTTACATAATCTAAAGTTCTAAATATTTATTAGTAGATTAGAATGTGAAGTTCTAAATTTACAAAATATCATAAACTTAAAGTTCTAAATATTTTTATATGCTCTTACTATCCTTTTATGGTCTTTAGATATTAAAATATCAATATCATTGCCATGGGCCTGGAAGGCACAACAAATATCCCTAAAGGATAAAAAAAGAAAAGATAGGATTTTCTTTTTCCTTTTTGTTAATTTGTGCTTGATTATGATATTCTCTTTAAGAGTAAAAACATTAAATGCTATATAAGATTGGATGATTGCAAAACTATTGCTAAATATAATCCAACCTTATATATCAATACCTCACAAATAAAATTATGTGATAAAAACGTTATTATTAAAGAGGTTATGCTAGAAAATGCATTATCTTTTTTTATATCTCTAATGTGGTACTACCATAATAATTTTATATGCAAAATAAATAAATTGAAAACCATACAAAAATTTGGCAATTATGGGAAGCAAATTTTAAGTAGTTAAAAATATGACTGTATGGTTAAACATTCATTCACCACTAGATAAAATATACCATTAATAATCAGAATTACTCACTTTCTTTTAAAAATAACAACTCCAAAATAATCACAAGTTTGATTATTTCAATCTTTCCTTACATATGAAATATAGTTATTATAATCAAAGCAATTTGTGATGTCCTATTATAATTTGCAACCATTACACATTGATGTGCAAATAAATTGGGTGAAACTGGTGTTGCAGTTTTATGACAATTTCAGCACAGGATTTGTGGAGGAAAAAGTTCATCAATTCAAGATGGGCAGCGTCAGGGTATTCGTTGCAGTTGATTTCAAGTTTCCTTGTTATTTGCTAAAGGACTGTGGCTGAAATGCAGATCTTGGTTATTCTTTTCCTCGCGATAACTGGCCTTCATGTTTAGGATGGTCATCTTCTAACATCAAGTTTGAACTGACACTACAGCAGAAAGTGAAGACTGTGAAAGGAAAATTATCCAGAAGCAAAATTGGAGTTTGTCCATTCAGTACAAACGGCCTCTGTCCATTCCTCACAGTAAGAAGCAAATTCCTTTGCCGCAATTGTCACATCCATGCTCCTTGGAATCATCTTCAACCGAAGCTTACAGCACAGGTGCTGAGCAAATAAGCACAATGAAGAACTGCCATCGAGTAGACAAGATTGTGGACAAGACATCTGCATTACAGGGTGGAAATGTTGTTGGTAGCTGAAACAATAGTTTTAACAAGTGTATATCTACTTTAATTAATTTATTCAATTAATTAAAATAAAACACCACAAAGTAAGTAAAGGAGTCTAACAATTTTAAACGTAGTTTAGATTTTTCAATCCCTTCGACAAGAGAACAATCCACTAAGAAAATAAAACTAAATGCTCCCACTTTAAACTATTGTCGTTGTGTTGAATATTTAAGGTAAACTTGTTCAACGAGTGTGGTTATATGCCCTAGATCCAATAGGGATGAATATCTAATTGTAGATTATTGTATTGATTAATAAAATTGACAATTTATTTATAAGTTTTATTTATGTTAACTACCTATATATAAAATCCTTAGAATGACAATTAGAAAAATTAATTTAAGTTTAATTTATGAAATCTCGTTATTCTTAATTGTTCCCGATCATAGGATTATCACACTAGGACATTGATAAATCCAAATTAAATCGGCATATGCTATATTTGCTTTCTTAGAGAAGGAATGTAGCTGATCTCATAAGCTACTAGTGAAAGTGTTTACTTAGTCTAACATATGGATGCTTGTTAGAGAACAAGTTCATCGAACTGACTCACTTGAGAAACCCATATGAAGTGCTATCTACGTGTCTATGGTATTTCTCTCAGTTACGATAGTATGACTAATCCTTAAACTTGAAATTTTTATGATATCTTGTTTGTGGATCATATATGCTTTGATGTTACACCTTTGTTGTCCATAGCGAGATTATGCATACGGTAATGATTGTGCAATATGAGAAGCATGTGAAAGTTGTGAGAAATCAATAAAGGATTCGCCGATCTAGCTAATATAGAATCGATATGCCAAGGGACACCATTTTAACATAAGTGATAATATAAGTTCATGACCATGATGAGTTCTGAAAAGAGTCTCAGAAGCTTTAAAATTATATTATTAGCTTTTGTCAAAAGTTTTCATAACTATGATTTAATAGAGTAAACATTTTTCATACTCTAGAATCTTTGGTAGGATATGTATGAGGCGAAAGATTGTATCATACAGTAATCGTATACTGACTAGGTTTTATTAATTTAGTATTATTTCTCAATTGGGGGTCATGATACATTGCTAGATGCTGCTCATGATCTATGAAATTTAGTTTTTTAATTAAGGAGTTAATTGAGAATAAATTAATTAGATTAATTTATCTAGACTTAACAAGTCTATAACTAATTCTATTGCTAACATAAGAAAGAACCTAATAGGTTACATACTAAAATGTATTGAGAAATTAATATTAAATTATGTAGATAAATAATTAAGGACTTAATTGTTAAGTTCATAAACTTTAAGAGTTTATTTAATAGTTTTGAAAACTATTGGGATTAAATGATAATTATGCAAAGTGATTATATTTAATTATAATTATTTAATTATAAGTTTCATAATTTGATTAAGATAATATTATTTAATTAATTACATTAATTAAATAGATTACTAATAAGATTAAGAATCTATTTAGTGACTTTTTTATTTGAAATAGATTTAAAAAGTAAAACTATGAAACCTATATAAACTCAAGTTTTGGCCTAAAAACGTACGTGAATGTAAATGAGAATTTTCTTTTAGAGTTGAGAAAAAAATTGTCTTAGCCAAAAATTCTCTAGTTTGTCTCTTTTCAAAAATTAGCATTCAAGAAAATACACTCTACATAATCAAAATTTAGGAAAATCTTAAAGCCCTAATTCTCTACCTTGTGTAAATTACCATTAGAGACCACACACTTGGATGACTGATTTAAAAAAAGGTGTTCGTGCAACTTTTGTATTTAAACCATAATTTTTGGTTCAGATATTGAATTAATACGATTCAAGAAGTTCTAGAAAAGAGACTCAAAGATCTGCAACTTTATATTTTGTAAAGAAATTCAGATTCAGACGTCTTGAAGGTCAAAAAAGCATTCAAAAGGACAGATTTATAGGAAATTCGAGAAGTATTAATCTAGCCTCATTGGTAGTGAAGATCTAAGGTAAGATCTTAATCTATTTATTTTATATTTATTTGATATTATAAAGCATGTTAAATAACATGACCTTGGCATGAGAATTAACAAATATTTGATTAAAATAATTTTAATTTATGGTATACTTAATTCCTAACAGCGAGATCCCCTCACTTTGATATGTCGAAATCTCTTTTGATTTAGTGAGATCCCCTTACTTTGATGTTATTGAAATTCCTTCAACAAATTCAACAGGATTCCCTTACTAGATATCATTGAACTTCCTTTAACTAACACAAATCATTTCTCCGAAAAATATCTTGCTCAACTCTCGAAGAACAATATCAAAACATCTTAACAACATTTAACAAAACAGAAATTATAGACTCGTAACTTCCACAAAGTTATTTTTACTTTAAAGTACAAAAAAAAAAATGAACAACTTGAAAAAACAAAATAAAAAGAAAGGAGAACAAAAATCATGCTTAAAGACTCTCTGTTTTGGCATCTCCAAAACTTGCTCTAAAGCTAAAAATATTACATAGTTATAGTGAATTCCTAAGTTTTGTTCAATGAAGATTTTTATTTCTTAAACTTAAAAGGAATAGATCTTCCTAAATAGGAAGAAATATCTCATAATTAAAACTCTTGTTTCCAAACAATTTTTGTTTTCTTTGAGTTGTAGAATTACCACCATAAGTTTTCGACTTAAGCTTGAAGTTCATTGTAACAACCACATATCGTAAGTAACATTATATTTTTATACATATTATATTGTTAAATTAGTTAGCTTATATTATAAGATTTTTTTAGACTAAAATTTTTGTGGGTAATATTTTGGGTTGGACTTATTTAGTAATAAATGCCCATAATAATATTTTATTACTTTATGAGACATTGATCAGTATTAGGCTCAAAGAAAACCCTAAACTATAAATAAATTCTTATTTTATGAAAAGTCATATTCTCATAAAATATATGTTTGTTTCAAAGGAGGTTAAAGTTTTATACAATGAGATTAGAGATTTATGGTAAATTAAGGTTTTCTCTTTTTTTTTTTTGTATGAATAATTATTATGAGTTTAGCATGCAATTGTTCTTATATATGTTTCATAAAAGATGATAATTAGAAAGGTCTATAACTTGATTGGAAGTATTAAGTAGTCAAATGGAATGGATAATGTAAGTGGTACAATTGATGACTAATGAGTTATATTATATTGTAAAACCCACCCCAAATTTAAGATTTATAGGATATAATAGTAAATGTATGATTGGTGTGTAGATTTAGGCGTAAAAAGTAAATAGAAATAGGATTAGGGGTATTTTGATAATTTATGCATAGTTATTGTAGTAATATCGAAATTTATGCTAGTTAATACTAGATGAAAGAATGTAATGTTTAGGTTATCATGCCATAAATAGTGCTTAAATTGGATAAGTATTGAGAGAGTTATGGCTCTTTATGCTAAATGTGTAAAAAGTGAGCTCGATTTTTAAAGTAGCCCACATGTAGCAACATAGTTTTTCATAAACTTTGAGAGCGGAAGGAAGTTCATGATGTGTAGAGTCCAATGCCCCAAAAGGCACTCAAATTAGGTAAGAAATGATGAAGTTATAATGTTTTTCATGTAAATCTCGCAAATCAATCGGAAGTGAAGAATGGAGCTTACTACAAAGACGAATTGCGAAATGTAGGTCAGGACACGGAATAAGATGAAAAATAATAATTTGCCCAAAATAACAATTTTTTTCTTGATAGTTATAAATATGACTTGAAGGGTGCATTTTCAAAGGAAAGGAGAGATAGAGAAAATGGAGGAAAGATATAATAGAGAGAGAATAGTTTTGGTCATAATTTTGCATACACATGTCGAATTGATGCACTGTTTGAGTCATTGGACTTGTGTTGATAATGAAAATTAGATTCCTGTCTTAGACTGTCGAAAAGTTGTCAAAATAGTACTTGAAGCTCCACTGTAGCTTCGTCAAAAAATTTAATTTTTTCGTAATTCAGCATCAAAAATCAAAATTTTTCCTTATAAAGGCTGATAAGCTCATTGTAAATAGTTTCTCACTATAAGATCTAACTCTTCATGAATTTAAGAGGGTAACATAGATAGGGTTTACAATTGATTAAATCTTGGTTGTTTGGTTTAAAAATTTTGTTGTGAATAATGTGATGAATAAGCTGTTAGTAAGAATTTGTTAGAGTGAATGATTGTAAAATTGGGTATTATAAAATTAAAAATTTGGGAAATATTGGTTTAGGATCATTTGGTACACCAAGTATTCGATGAAATGCCTAAGTAGTCATAAGTGTTAACATATTGTGAAATCAATGATTAGGTATGTTGCTATGAACAGTGCAATGCATAATGTGATGAATGAATTATGAAAACCATATCATAAAATATATGAAATTGTCTAAATTATAGGAAGTCATGTTGGTTGTATACCAAGTGTTTGATAAAATATCTAAATGACGTGTTGATTGATGAATTAATAATGACACATGTGTGAGCAGATATGAGTTGTGAACTTGTGTAACAATGATAGTCGACGCGTGAGAGTCCCTGATGATAATAGGGTGCATGAGGGTCCTCTCAAGGCAACAACCCAATATCGGCCAAGCTTGATGCCTATTCTTGCGGGCTACGGCCTTAAAGAGAATAAGGTGTTTAGTACCTATTCTTACAAGCTACAACCTTAGAGAGAATATGGTATTTTGTGCCTATTCTTGCTGGCGATGACCCTAGTTGAATGAGAGTTTTTGGGACCTAATATCGGTCATAGTTTGATGCCTATTCATGAGGGTGATGGCCCAAAGTCGATGAAGATATCAGAGTCTTATTCTTATGGGCGATGGCCTTAAAAAGAATGAGATAATGGAGATCTATTTGTGAGGAAAATAGTTTAATAAATGAGAACCAAGATTGTGTGCTATGTTATGTGGGTAACACTGTGATTATATAGCTTAAATATATTTTAGTTACGTTACTTAAGTATTTTAGATTATAGGTTAAGTGACCTACTCACTAGGTTTAATAACTCACTACTCTACATTTTTAGTTTTGCAGGCCTGTCCCAGTTACTAGACTCCTTCGCAACATCGCAGCAGTAGCTCGCGGTATATCAAGACTATTTGTGGAATTGTTGCCATTTTGCATACCTATTATATAGTGTCATTATTGTGGGCATGAGGTATTTTTGTTTATGACGTATAACTGTAGAGCGGTTATACATTATGATGTACTCATCATTCTTTTTGTGTTGTTAATATATATATATATATATAATTATCTCACTTCCTTTTATTTTTAAACATTATATAAATATTAGACTATGTTTAGTAAAGTTATTTCTTTTCTATTCAATTTGCAAAATCTATTAGAAATAAAATATTTTATACTTTAAACAAATCATTGTTCATGAGATTGTGAAGCCATGGACGGACAATGCATTATATGATTATTGAGGTGCTCTTAACAGATAAGGGTTGAACCTTATTGTCAAAATGAAGGTATTACTGAGTGACATGACATAAATTGGTTGAGCATGTAGTAGCCTAACCAACTTGCAGCGTCTCTTGTAAGGTAGGGCCCGCCTTGCAGAGGGGTAGTCGTGACGTATACTTTTTGATAATATATACAAAGCTTATGAATGTTAAAATCTGATTATAAGTCTAAATGTTTAACTTAATTGGGTTATAATCATCTAAAGGTAAGTAAACTGGACTTTTAGTTTTAAATGAATCACAATAAACAATGTATGTGTGTGCATGTATATATTTGTTATAAGTTGTATGCAACTATATTAGACTTTTGTTTAAAATGAATTACAATAAATATATTACTTGTATGTATTTTCTCTATGAAAGTATTTTTCTTCTACATGTTTGTATTAATATGTTATTGATTTTCCTTTATATTCAAAGTATATCACAAGTATGATTGTTTTTTGTATGTTGACTTATGATATGACATGAAAGTGTTTTCTGCATAAAAATTAAGGATTTTTTTTTTTTACGATAAGAAGTTTTGAATGTTCTTAAGGTTTATTGGACTTTACGTGTGGAGCTTTGATTTTCATTTAGTGGATTAGATTTCCATTTATATGTTTTGATCCGCTATAGTTAGATTTTCATTTATATATTCTGATTATGATGTTCAGACTTTTCTCTGTTTTGGAAAATCCCTAAATAGATGTTTTATAAGATATTTTGAAAGACTTTTAAAGTTTAGTGAACTTTACTTATGGAGCTCTGATTTTCATTTAGTGAATCAAATTTTCGTTTATAAATTTCCATCCACTACAGTCAGATTTTCATTTATTTGTTCTAACTAAGATGTTCATACTCATCACTCTTATGGAAAGTCCTTAAGTAAATGTTTTATAAGATATTTCAAAAAGTTTTTAAGACTTGGTGAACTTTACTTGTGAAGTTCTGATTATTTAGTGGGTCAGATTTTCGTTTATATGTTCCAATCCGTCATATTCAAATTTTCATTTATATGTTCTTATTATAATGTTTAAATTCTTCTTTGTTATAGAAAGTTCCTAGGTAAAGGTTAGCCAAATATTTTTTAAAATAAAAAAGAAGTGCTTTGAAAAGAAAGAAAATATTTTATAGGACTTTTAATTTATTTGTATCATTCTGTATAAGTATAGATTGTGGATTTGGATGTTTGATTAAAATATTTTATTTGTTTTAAAAGCTGAAAAACTGGTTTTTTTTGTTGAGTTATTGCTTACTATAGTTTATTGTAATTTCTAAATATTAAAAGTTATTATTTTGAAAAGATGTAGTGGATTTGGTATTGAGGTTTCCATAGTAGCTTAGGGTCCATCTGGTATTATTTTTAAACTGGTATTTTTATAAAACCAAAATAAAAATGAAAATAGTATTTTTCAGTTATTATATTTCGGATATGAGAACACGTTCGATATCATATTCTAAAAATTATATTATGAAAATAAGAGAGTTTTATTTGGGTGAGATGAGTATTTTATGATATATTTTGTAAAATAGATAAAACAACTTTAAACTGTTTTATGATTTTAAGTTATAAATGTATAATTTGTATTTTCTATTT
>JAXCLQ010027528.1:0-28187 GCA_035584115.1 Cedrela odorata
ATTAATGTATGTATATATGTGTATTAAAGGAGTGCATGTATATGATTTATACACATGCATATTGCCGACCTAAACACTATGACTCATCCATTTGCATTAATCTTTTATACCCTTATGTAAGCCCTTGAAGTTTTTGATAAAAATCCCTAAAATAATGAGTTGGCACGAATCTCTTTCGCATGACGGCTTTCAACTCAACCCAAGTCTTAATGGACCTCTCATGATTTGTCCTCTAATTAGGCACTAACTGATCCCACCAATTAATTGCGTAATTTGTAAACTCAACGATGACTAACTTCATTTTCTTATGCTCGGAATAGTTATAACACTCAAAATTAATCCCATCTTCTTCTCCCCTCAAGATACGGCTCAGGATCACCCCTACCTTAAAATGAGGGAATCATCATCTTAATCTTACTCAAGTCTTCATTGACTTCATCTCTCTCTAAAACCTCTTTGAACTCCCCTATCATGTCTTCCCATCCTTGGCAGAAATCTGCCCATGACAAGTCTATGCCCATACTCATCAAAATTACCATCATCACCTCACTCATTCTCGGCTTCATACTCATCTAAAGGTCACGGTTTACGCCTAGTTTGTAAATTCAGATTTTGTACTTGATTAAGCTGCCCCCTTTGTACATTAGACAATACTCTCTCATGTTATCACTCATTTTCTCATAATGTTCGTCCTTTGTTTCTCCATGTTATTACTCATTTTCTCAAGCATCGTATCCAATTACTCAAACTGCTAAAATATAGCTTGCATTATGAACGCAAGGGTTGTTTTGAACTGATTCATTAGTACTATATGTTGTGGCAACTTTTTTTAGACGTTATGAATAAACTCTCAGCCTCACGTATTTGTTTAGGCGATGTCACTTCATGCGTACTTAAACTCAACTAAACTTTTTTTCCTGATGTTGTGCTTATACACTCTTGCTTTTTACCACTCAAAATTCTTCTTTCAAATTCTTTAAGAACTAAAGACTCAATCGTAAACAAGAACCTTAAGTTTTGTCCCCTCAAACAATTAAATTGAAGGAATGAGCACGGAATAAGAATAGACGAAAACAAAGAAGATTACAGTCTAAACTCAATCAAAGAACATGCAAGAAAGGAAAAGAATATAAAAGTTCAATCACCAAATTCAATAAAATTTCAAAATTTATCCTTATCTTACTTGTCTTAATCAATTATTTTTTTTGTTTGCTTAATCTAAGCAATAAATTAAAATGCAACAAGGAAAACTGAAAATTCAGTGCTTTGGCCAAAAATTAAGAGTCTTTCCTAAGTGGATTAGGTTAATCATTACTTTATTAATGGCCAAACAAATAACTTCTATAAGATAGCAAGGGATTACCTTATTTACATTGGAAAACTTTGCTATTTTTTTTTTAAAATTAAACACAAGAATCAAGTAAAATCAATCAAGAACATAAGATCAGCAAGGGAAACACCAACAAAACATAAGAACACATAAGAAACAAGAAAGGCACACAAGAAATAAGATGATTAAAAGGAAAAAAATTACATAACTGATTTTTTTTTGTTTAATGACTCAACAAGTAAGATGAACTAAAAACATTTTATTTAAACCCTAGAACGTTAGTGCATTGAGGCTTAATATATCATATATATATATATATATATTTTAACTTGACGAACACATAATTAAACATAGATGATAGAATAACTTGATCATAGGGCTAAGCTCTAATACCAATTAATGTGAATTCGTTGGCAAAATAGCCTAAAAATCTACGAACAAGTGAATCATAACCCGAAAAGCCAATTTTATCAAATTACGAACACTAGAACCTAGGTTGTAATGAGATGATGCCACAAAGGACTGCAAAGCGTTTGATAAGTCTAAGTTCATGCAATAATTCAATGAGAATTACTCACAAGTTCACATAAATTTTTAAAATTTTATTCATTAAGAGTTGTTGCAAAATAACATTATAAAGTTGTTTAAATACTAAAACTCTAATACTACATTTATACAACAATAGGCATATATGTCCTAGTTGAACAAAGACTCTTAAATCTAACCTTAATACACGGTTACTGTAGCAAGACTATAAAAATAAGCAATGTTTCCTTGAAATATTAGGAAACCCTAAAACTTTTATTTCTTTTAAATACTAGGAAACCCTAAAACTCTTATTTCCTTTAAATACTAGGACATCCTAAAACATTTGTTTCCTTTAAATACTAGGAAACATTAAAACAAGCCAAAATAAAGTAATTAAAATAATTATAGGCTATTTAATTAATTATACCAGCTCATTAACATAATAATAATTTAGACTAAAGTAATTAAATAAAATTACATCAAGCCCACATGTAGAATGCAATATGGCTGTATATGCTTTCATGTCTTTACTCTTAGACTTGGGCTTCAATGACTTGTAGCATATATACTGATACGACCCGGGTCTAAGGCAACTTCAAATTCGTCGGCCTAGAATACACCCCAGGTCTGGAGGGGGTGTGGATCGTGTTTGTCCAAGTAACCCTTGGTGGGACCTTTGTTTGATCTAGGTTAAAGGAATAAAGTTGCATCCCTACTGACAGCTTAAGCTTTTGGTAGAATGGTAGTTCTTATGGTTTGGTATCAGAGCTTGGTAACGGGTTTGAATCCTAACACCACAACTTCAGGTTCAAAGATGAACCACTCTTAAGAAAGAGGAAATGATACGTCCCCGGGTCTAAGTCAACTTCAGGCAAGTTCAAAGACGAACCTCACTTAAGAGGGATGGAATGATACGTCTCTGGTCTAAGGTAACTTCAAGTTTGTCGAGCTAGAATACACCCGGGGTCTAAAGGAGGTATGGATTGGGTTCGTCCAAGTGGCCTACAAAGTTGAAAGACACTGGTGGGACATATGTATGATTTGGGTTAAAAGAATAAAGTTGCGCCCCTATTGATAGCTTAAGCTTTTGGTAGAATGGTAAAGGCTCTTCCCTAAGGTTACTTTGTGGGCCAGCTGGACGAACCCGATCCCACTATTAGATGCTCAATAGTGAATCAAGCCCACAATCAGGCCCACAGCCAAGTTTACCATTGGATGCTCGTGATTAAGTTGTTTGTGATCCTTTACATGTTCCTCAATGCCCGATAACTAGATCTAAAGTTAAGGAGATCAAAGAGACACTAATAGGCTAGTTTAGAACATAATGGTGCAAGAGGCTCAATTTATTATTTCACTTGCACAGTTAGGCTTAATTAAAGATAATAGATGGTACAATCTCAATCAAGCCTCAAGAAGAGAGTTCAAACCCTTGATAGACCCCATTACACATGGGCCAAATTCATCATTATGCCTTGACTTAATAACTCTTGTTTTAATTTAAGGATATTTTGGTCATTTTCTATTCATGGGTTTTTGGACCCAAATTTTATTTGACTTATAATACTTTATGAGACCTTGTTCTGGATTGAATTTCAAGTCCAAACTATATCATTAGAATTTTTAAATTAAGGTTCTTAGTTTTTAGGAGTGTAATGTATTTAAGGGTGTTATAACTCTTGGTCAAAGAGGAGGCATGAAAATACATCTTTTTAATATGAGTTAAGCTTTTTTTTCAAATTATATATATAAACTTAAGATTTAGAACTTATCAAGAGTGATCTTAAGGCGTTCTCTTTTGGAATACCGTTGGTAGTTGCTTAATTGTGAGTTTCAAGTCAACGGTTAACTTTTCACAAACAACTATTCAGGGTTCTATCCAACTTTTTTTGGTTTTTCAAAGCGTCATTCTTTGGAGGTTCGCATCATGTAGTACAACTGCTTCTTCATCTCACAAGCCTATCTTCCATGATGTAGAGCCCTTTGTCTGTCGTCCGTGTATGGTTTCAATCATGGTCCTTTAAACAAGCCAATTCATTATCTCTTTGATTTTCTTTATACGTGATCTCGTAGTAGGCCTATATAGAACATGCAACGGATGTTGAACAACTTGATCAACTTGTAGAACATCTTGGATTCCATCAAAAAGTCACCATCCTTTATGAATTTGTTCTAAAATGCACTAAAACGTGATCTATTTTGCCATAAATGTTCTAAACCTCAACAATTAACGCAAAAATGCTCATCACTATCTTATAAAATCACCATTTTATTACATAAAAATTTTAAAATGTTATAAACCTTTATCGCCTTCTTAAAAAATGTTTTAAAGTTTATTAAAATATCATAGATTATGGTAAAAAATCTTTAAAAGATCACCATACTTGCCAACAATGCTCTAAAATGAGTTAAAACATTACCGTTATCACATACCGGTAAATCGGTATCGTGATGGCATAGAGGTAGGAATATCCTACCCCTATAAGTCTCGGATAAAAACCCGTATATGTAAACTATAATGCAGAGAACTACCAATCATATGCATGACTCACACACATACTAAGGGCTCCATGCCCATCAATACAATTCCAGACATAAACCAAAATATGCATAAATATAAGAGTATATGCATACATATCAATATACACAGAAATATACAGAAGACACACTCACAATGTGTATACATAATTAGGCGTCATGCCTAATATACAAAACAGACCACAACATGAACTCCTAGGTGATTGCATGGAAAATCTGGAATCCCAATGCTCTTCACGAATATCTCCTAGAATTCTTACCTAGTAGAAAATCTTGCACTTACGGAAACTGTGGTGGGGTAAGTTTTGGGAAAACACTCAATGAGTGGATACTGAAATGAAAATTTTAAATAAATTCAGTTTTGATATAAAATATGTTTAAACTTTAAATTAATTCCAGACATAAATCACATTAATAGGACATCCACTGCATATTATAATAATTTCTAGAATTAAAATTTTAAATAGTCAAATGAAAACATAATAATATGCAGTGATGCGTACAGATTTCGGGTCAGATATCAGACCGCCCTTCGCCCCCTACTTCTCATATATATCGGTACCTTCACATAACACAAATCAGAATATGCTTTCAAAGCACATAAACTTTCCCCCTTATGTCTCCCGGCTATGGTTAAGTAAAAATTAATTTAATGGTTAATATACTATCATAAATACAGAAAACATAAATAAAACACAATTCGAAGCACAATGGTCTCCTCCTGGCCTCAAAACAATATATCAACAACTCCTCAACAATATGCAAATGTAGCTTAAAGCAGATCTCATTTTCCATATAAAACAGAATATAAATCAATTTATATATATACTATTTCTTATTTTAGAAAACATTAAGTTTTATAAAAAAAGAAAATTAAAATTAAAAAAAAATGACAAACATGTAAAAATCCACTCACAAGTGTCGCCAAAAGAGGAACAGAAGCTCGATCACTAGGGGCTGGATGATCGCTCCCTTGGCGTATCTATAACACATTTATACTAATTATTAATATAATAATTTAAGCACACATACTTACAATTTAACCACGATATTGATATACAATAAGTTTTCTCCCTCTTTCTGAATTCTCTTTTATTCTACAATCTGAATCTAACGATTAATACATGAATTATCGATTATACTTAATTCACTCTTACTAACTAATTCTGCATGATAATACATTATTTTAAAATCTAAATTCAGTGTAACGACATAGTCACTATTTATATTTTCCAACAAAATTTAATTTTACTTAATTTAACAACTAATCGGTCTAATTCTAGCCTAAAACAAGTATAAGCTACAAAAATTGTCTGGGATGAACAATATTTTCCAGCGTAAATAGTATTTTCGGTATAAATAGTAATTTTTAGATGAACAGTGCCCCGTTATGAATAGTGAATTATTAAAAAATGCATAAATACGACAATAACGAAGTTAGGAACCATACTGAGGTGTCAATTTAGCCCTAAGAGTTCGGATTGCAAGTAATTTCAAAAATTTCAAATTTATGAATAGTAATACTATTCTTTTTTCTGCTCAATCGTTAACCGAATCGCTCAAATGAAGCTTCTAGAGTGTAGCCCGTGTCATGTACGTGTGATTTGTAGCAAGAAACGGAAGTTTAATCGGTTGAAAATGGAGTAATTTGAAGGAAATTAAAAAAATTAAAAAAAATAAAACAAAACGTAAGTGCTGGAAAGAGAGGAGAAGATGGCCTGGGTTAAGTTCTCAGCCAGCCTTTTATTTAAATTAAATTTTAATAAAATAACCATTTTACCCTTGAAAAAAAATAAGAAGAAATTCAATAATAAGGGTAAATATGTTAATTAGAAATTTTCTATATTCTAGACTTCAATTCTCTCTCATCTGACCTTGGATTTAATTCAAATTTAATTCATATCGATCCTTATCAAGTCTTCTTTCCGTAGAAATAAACCGTTTATCAATCGAAATTTTTTATCAACACCAATTTTCGTTTTAAGGTCGGATGCATGAATAGAGTTTTAAGAAATTTTCTAAACTTAGTAAATTGTTATTAAATCACTCCCAATAACTAAGTAAACATTAATACAAAGTTATTTACTCGGTTTTCATTATCCTAACGTAATTTATAAAATGACCAAATTACCCCTAGTGTGTAAAATGATTAAAATGCCCTTAATTTAAATTTTGGGGTATTACAACCGTTTTCTCAAAAAACACCTTAAAATATTCTAAATCTCAATGTTTTTTTTTTTTGAAAAAACTCTAAAGTACCTTCAAATAGAATTGCCGTAGCCAAAAACTGTCGAAACGACTTCAAAACACTTTAAGAAATCCCCGTCTTTGCCAACACCAATCTAAAATGCATTAAATTTTCAACGATTTTGCATAAAATACTCCCAAATGCCAACCAATTTTCTTAAACCGCTATAAATTGCTTTAAAATTTCTCAGTCATTTCTAAAATCACTCTAAAATGCATTAAACCATCATCGTTTTTGCCAAAAATATTCTAAACCTCAAGAATTAATGAAAAACGATCGTTGCTGCCTTAAAAAATCATCGTTTTTACCATAAAAAATTTAAAGTGTTATAAAATTTTACCACCTTCTTCAAAAATTCTTTAAAGTTTATTAAAATATTGACAAATATGGTAAAAATGCCTTAAAATGTTACCATCCTTGCTAACAATACTAAAAAATGCCTTAAAAGATCATCATTTTCACCAAAAATACACTAAAAATATTCTACACCTTAGTATTTTTCTTGAAGAAGCTATGAAGTTCCTTTTTACATAATCATTTTCGCCAAAAACACTCGAAATTGTTATAAATGGTCACAATATATGCCAAAAACGCTCTAAAGTAGTCTAAAATATCGACGATTATGCCAAAACAACTCTAAAACGCTTGATGAAGTCCCCGTCTTTGCCAACACTAGTCTAAAATACATTAAATTTCCAACGATTTTGATAAAAATGCTCTCAAATGCCTTAAAATGCAGACGACTTTTCTTAAACTGCTCTAAATTCCTTAAAAAGTCATTGTCCTTTATGAAATCATTCTTAAATGCATTAAAATATAATCTTTTTTGCAATAAATGTTCCAAACCTCAACAATTAACTCAAAAAGAATCGTAACTACCTTAAAAAATCACCAATTTTGTAATAAAAAATTTAAAATGTTATAAACCTTTACTGCCATCTTGAAAAATGCTTTAAAATTTATTAAAATATCGAAGATTATGCTAAAAATGTTTTAAAAGGTCACTATACTTGCCAACAATGCTCTAAAATGTGTTAAAACATCACCATTTTTGTGGAAAATACTCTAAAATATTCTAAACCTCGGTGTATTTTCTCGAAAAAGCTCTAAAGCACCTTCTAACATAATCATCTTTGCTAAAAACGTTCGAAACGACTCTAAAACGCTTTATAAAGTCCCCGTCTTCACCAACACTAGTCTAAAATGCATTAAATTTCTAATGTTTTGCATAAAATTCTCCCAAATGCCGACTAATTTTCTTAAACCGTTGTAAATTACTTAAAAAAGTCTCCATCGTTTCTAAAATTACTCTAAAAGGCATTAAAGCGTCATCGTCGCTAAAAATGTTCTAAACATAATACGCTCAGAAACGCACCAAGTTAAATCCTTACAATATATAATATTATTATCAAACATAGTAGTAAACAAGGGTCATTCTCGCAGATAATTGTTCTTAATTTAAACGTTATTGATGTAAACAAACTAAAACAAATTCAAAAACCTAAGATTCTCTAACTACGACACTCACATAAAAGGGGGGTGGGATGTACTGATTCACTATGTAAATAAAATAAAAGAAAACAAATTAACACAACTGAAAGTAATAATTAGAGTTAAAGAAAATAAAGGAAAATATAATGAGTTATATTGGTTAAGAAATCATTTGTTACCACTAGACATGAAGTAAAATAGTCAGAATAACTTTCATAATTTTTTAAAAATAACAACCCTAAAATATCACAAGCTCGATTATTTTGATCTTTCTTTACTGCGTTGTTAAGCAAGACAAGCTATTCACTTAATCCCTATCTATTGAACAATCTAGAATAAGATTTTTAAATTTGATTTAAAAAAAGCATTAAGAATAAGAAAGATAGATTATTCCAAGCAATAAACACACAAGTTCGGTTTATTTAACTTGTGTTGTCATATTCTACATGCAATTATTAGAAAGCATATCGCAATCTTTAATCACAATTGCTATTCATGTCTCAGAATCTTAACGATTACAGATCAACAACCATAAACTAGCAATAGAATCACAATTAAGTCTATCTTGTTGGCCATCCTAAACAAACAAGAAAATAATTCATGACATTCAAACGGTAGAATACAAACATCTAAAAAAAATATGAAAGACAATATCGAATTAATAAAATAAAATCATGTCTATAGTCTTGAAATCATCCCCAACCAAAAAGAAAATTAGCTACTAATTATTGAATTAGTAAACACAAGATTCATGAAAGAAACAATTATAAAAGAATAGAACAAAAAGAATAAAGATTGAATAACTTAATTCTTGTTATTGAATTCTAACTTTTATGGTACCTTTCTTGAAACTTTGCTATGCGGCTTGTAATCTTCAATTCTAGAATTTGTGGATGTCGCGACTCTAAAACAAAATCTCTCCTCTCCAAAAATTGCCTCAAATCCCCAAGTTGTGCTCCTTTTATAATATCTCACTTATCCTTATTTTAAAAGGATTCTATGAGTGATTAGGTTTAGACTTTCTAATTAGACTAACATTGGTTTTCCTAGTCCAAATAGAACTCACAATGTATTATAAGCCTATATTACATTCACGTAAATAGTAATTCAGCCCTCTAAAATAATATTAAATAAGCCCAAAATAATAAAATCAGCCCAAAATCAATCCAATTATTCGCCCTAATTTAATTGGCTTATTTATTTTATTTAATTTTAGGAGCCCAAAACAATTTAGCCCAATTAACCTTACAATTTAACTCTTTTACTTCTTCATTTGATGCCCTGGATTTCTTCTAAAATTTTAAAATTTGCAAGCCAAATCTTTTTTAGATTGAAATGTAGTTTTTTTTTTCTCTTTTTAGTAGTTTGTCTCTAAAAATCCTACAAAACATAAAAATAAATAATCAAGAATCAAGAATTTTAAGAAACTAGCCAATAAATATAGAGAAATTAATAGAAAAATATGCAAAATTCGGCACTTATCAAATTCCCCCACACTTGCTTTTTGCTAGTCCTCGAGCAAAACTAAAAATAAAATAAACATCTTAATTTCAGCACTTTCACAGGTAATCGCAATTGCATTTAGCATATGCAACAAGCCTTTAAACCCCTAGGCTGCCTTAGTGGACGAGTTATAATCTCGTGAGGGTTTACAACAATAACACCCACAAACATCATAAATGATCTAAAGACATAGAAATAAAAATCTAACTCTTGAAATGAGATTTGAATTCGTTGAATTCACAAAACTTGCCTCAAAGATTGTACAAAGTATATAGCTCAAAAAAAAATCTCCAATATTGTCAAAGTTCTTTGTTAAATTCGAGAGTTCTCATCTTACATTGAATTTTTTAGTGTGTGTGTGTGTGTGTGTGAAATCAATTCAATCAAAATTCATTCCTTACATTTTTCAATATCAACAACTCTTGCCTTGAATAATAAAAAATAGGTCAACCTTATCATCTTAATATTTATAAAATTGATTTTTTTTCACAGACATTTTCATTCCACTTCTTTTCATATTTTTCTTTTACTATTTTTTTTCAAAAGGAATACATAGTCAATAGATTTCACTATACCCCTTAAGATAACATTATTCTCATGGTAAATTATTATCTACATACTATTGATACATAGGCCTAAATTACTCAAGGATAGCTTCACTCTTAAAGGTTATAGGTAGCTATTTCTGACTATAGAGCTTGTGCGAACTACATGCTATGATTAAGATAAGAATTAAGGATAACAGTCATTTACTCAAATCATGATTCTCAACTCAGGCTATATCAATATCGAATTTCAAGTCAAAATAATGAATGAATTGTATTAGTGCTTTTAAAAAATCATAGTGAAGATGAATCTCCCATAAGAATCAAATGTAAACAAATATAATATTTTAATTTTCAAAGGGCTATATTCAATTTCAAAGTTGGCGTATGATCATCAACGAAAACAAAACTAGCATATGATCATCAACCAAAACAAAACTGGCGTATGATCATTAACCAAAACAAAACTGGTGTATGATCATCAACCAAAACAAAACTGAAAAAAAAACATAGATTCATACGGAAAACAAAACAAGATAGAAAAAATTTGAAACAAAAATTTCAAAATCCTTCCCCCACACTTAATTCTTACATTGTCCTTAATGTAAGATTGATTCATCTAATAAGAAGACATAAATGTAAAGAAGAAAACCAACAAAAACAAGTCAAAATAATCAACAAATAATAAAAGAAATATCAATTAGACGAAGAGAGTAAAGGTGAAAAAAAGCAAATATGATTGTGTGTGCTCTTAAGAATTGTGATTTTTCTCCATTTGTTGGGTTGCCTCTCAATTAGCGCTTGGTTTAGTGTCCTCAGCCTAACTTTGTACCCTGTTTATTCATTAAAAGATGTCAGTTTGTGGAGAGGTACCTTCTCCACATTGTGCATCATAAATGATCCGTAATATGGCTTTAGTCTATGTCTATTCACTTTGAACTCTTTCTTCTTCTTTGGCTTCCTATTTCTATTGCACCATGAGGAAACACATTTGAAACAACAAAAGATCCAACCCAATGAGAACACAACTTACTTGAAAATAACTTAAGGCGTGAATGGAATAGAAAAACTTTTTGTCCAATGATGAAATTCTTTCGTGATATCATCTTATTATGAAACCCCTTAGTTTTCTCCATGTATAGGTATAAACGCTTGTAGGCATCATTTCTAATTTCCTTAAGCTCAATAAGTTGCAGTTTTCTATGTTCTCCTGCAATGTCCATTTCCGTGTTGCATTGTTTCACTACCCAATATGCCTTATGCTTTAACTAAATCGCAAGATGACACGACTTACCATACACCAGGCAAAAGGGTGACATCTCAATCAGTGTTTTAAATGTTGTTCTATATGCCCAAAGTTTATCATTAAGATATAGACTCCAATCCTTTCTATTGGGATTCATAGTTTTCTCTATAATAAATTTGTTCACTAGTTTGTAGGTGATATGGTGTGGAAACTTTATGTGCGATGTTTTATTTCCTTAGCAAAGCCTCAAATGATATGTTGCAGAAGTGACTCCCTACATCGTTGATTATGGCTCTTGGTGTTCCAATCCTCACAAAAATATTAATCTTTACAAAATCTACAACTACTTTAGAATCATTAGTTCGGGTGGCTTTTGCTTCCACCAATTTTGATACATAATCAATAGCGAGAAGTACGTACAAGTTACCATATGATGAAGGAAAAGGTTCCATGAAATCAATGCCCCAAACATCAAAGATTTCAACAAGTAGTATAGGCATTTAAGGTATTTGATTTCATGCGCCTAGGTTACCTGTTCGTTGACAACGGTTACATGATTTGCAAAAGACGAATGCATCTTTGAATAATGTAGGCCAGTAGAATCCACTCTCAAGTACCTTGAGAGCTGTTCTTTTTGCTCCAAAATAACCTCCACATGCATACGAGTGACAAAAGGTTAAGATTAATGAAAATTTAGAGTTAGGTACACACCTTTTTATCAAGTGATCAGCACAATGTTTCCATGAATATGAATCATCTCACAATATTTCTTTACGATGTACTTTAGTTTATCTTTTTGAGCACGTGTAAAATCATCCAGCATTCTTTTAGTGACTAAGTAATTTACAATGTCAGCATACCAAGGTGTCATAGCTTCCAAAGAGAGTAGTTGCTCATCCGAAAAATTATCACACAAATGTAAAGTATCCTCATCATGAATAAGGCAACTCAGATGATCAATGACCACATTTTCACCTCCCTTCTTATCTTTTATTTTCAAATTGAATTCTTTCAAGAGGAGTATCCACCTTATAAGTCTAGGCTTAGCATCCTTCTTGGTGAGTAAGTACCTAAAAGTTGCATGGTTAGAAAACACAATTACTTTAGTGCCTATTAGGTATGAGCGAAACTTTTCTAAAGCAAAGATATTGCTAGCAGCTCTTTTTCAGTGGTAGAGTAGTTAAGTTGTGCATCATTCAAAGTCTTCGATGCATAATAGATGGCATGTGGTAGCTTGCCAACTCACTGCCCCAAAATTGCTCCTACGACATAATCACTTGCATCATACATTAGCTTAAATGGAAGACTCCAATCAGGTGATGGAATCCAAGATGCTCCATAAGTTGATCAAGTTGTTTAAGATCTGTTGCATATTTCAGATGAGCCCAATTATGAGGTCACGTGCAAAGAAATTCAAAGAGGCAATAAATGAGCTTGTTCAAAGGACCATGACTAAAACAGTACATGGACGACAGACAAAGAGCTCTACATCATGGAAGATAGGCTTGCGAGATGAAGAACCAGCCTTAGCGCATGTACTACAAGTTATTGAAGCCCAAGTCCAAGAGTGAAGACATAAAAGCATTTGAGGCCACAATGTATTCTACATGTAGACTTGATGTAATTTTATTTAACTGTTTTAGTCTATATTTATTATGTTAATGGCTGGTACAATTAATTAAATAGCTCGTAGTTATTTTTATTATTATTTTAGCTTATTTTAGGGTTTCCTACTGTTTAAAGGAAATGAGGGTTTTAAGATTTCCTAGTGTTTAAAAGAAAAAAAGGGCTTCAAGGTTTCCTATTGTTTAAAGGAAGTAAGAGTTAGGTTTTTCTAATGTTTTAAGGAAACAAATCTTATTTTTGTGGGTTTGCTATAGTAACTATGGGAATTAGGGTTAGATTAAAAGTCTTAGTTTTACTAAAAGATGCTTTTCTATTAGTTTAAGGTTAGTATTAAGATTTTAGCATTTAAAACAATTTGATGTTATTTTGCAACAACTCTTAATAAATAATATTTTAAAAATTTGTGTGAACATATGAATAATTCTTCTTGAATTCTTACATGAACTTAGACTTCTTGAGACAAGTTCCTCAATGGATTTAGGGCTCATAATCTGATCATATTGACTTTCCGAATTAGGATTCACTTATTTGTGGGTTTTTAGGCTACTTTGCTTACGGGTTCACATCATCAGGTGGTTGAATAATTGGGGTTGTGGTTAAGAGCTTTTTTTAGATTTTCGAATGCTTCTTTACATTCTTCATTGAACTTGAACGATACTTCTTTCTGTAGCAGCCTACATAAGGGTCTTGCAATCTTTGAAAAATCCTTGATAAATCTTTGATAGAAGCCTGCATGTCTAAGAAAATGACGAGCCTCCCTCACAAATGTGGGAGGTGGTAAGGTGTCACACATATCAATAAATCGGTATCGTGATGACATAGAGGTAGGGATACCCTAGTCCTATAAGTCTCAGACAAAAACTTGTACATATAACTATAATGCAGAGAAATATCAATCATATGCATGAACTCATACACATATACTAAGAGCTCCATGCCCATCAACATCATGTCAGACATATACCAAGATATTCATAACCAAAGAGTATATACACACACATATATAAATCACATCATAATATGTACATATTATAGAGTGTTATGCTCAATATACAAAACAGACAGAAATAAATAACTTCTAGGTGATTGCATGAAGAATCTGAAATCTCACTACTCTTCACGAATATCTCATACAATCCTCACCTAAAAGGAAATCCTGCAATCATTGGAAACTGTGGTAGGATGAGTTTTGGGGAAAACTCAATGAGTGGATACTGAAATAAAAATTTTAAGTAAATTCAGATTCGATATAAAATATGATTTAAAGTTAAAATCAATTTCAGACAGAAATCGTACTAATAGAACATCCACTACATATTATAATAATTTTCAAAAATATCATTTCAAATAGTCAAATAAAAACATAATAACATGCAGGAATATGTACAGATTTCAGGTCAGATATTAGACTGCCTTTCGCCCCCTACTTCTCACATGTACCGGTACCTCCACACAGAACAAATCAGAATGTGCTTTTAAAGCATATAAACTTGCCCCCTTATGTCTCCCGGCTAAGGTTAAGTAAAAATTGAAATAAGGGCTGGCATAGTATCAGAAATATAAAAATCAGAAATAAAACACAATGGCCTCCTCCTAGCCTCAAAAATAATTTCTCAACAACTCATCCACGACAATATGCACATATAGCTCAATGCAAGTCTCATTTTCCATATAAAATAGAATGTAAATCAATTTATAAATAAACTATTCCTTATTTCAAAAAATATTAAGTTTTATAAAATAATTTTAAAGAAATGAAAAACATGTAAAAATTCACTCACAGTGTTGCAAAAAATGGAATAAAAACTTGATCACTAGGGGCTGGATGGCCGTTCTCTCGACGTATCTATAATACATTTAAATTGTTAATATAATAATTGAAGTATACATGCTTAAAATTTAACTACATCATTTATGTACAATAAGGTTTTCCCCCTTTTGAATTCTATTTTCTTTTATAATCAAAATATAACGATTAATAATTTAAGTGTTGATTATATTTAATTTACTATTACTAACTAATTCCGTACGATAATACATTATTTTGAAATCTAAATCAAGTACAACCATATTGTCACTATTTATATTTTCCGATAAAATTTAATTTTACTTAATTTAACAACTAATCGGTTTAATTATAGCCTAAACAAGTATAATCTACAAAAATTGTTTGGGATGAATAGTAATTCTATCATGAACAGTATTTTGGCATAAATAGTAATTTCTGTCATGAACAGTACTCCCATGATAAATAGTGAATTATCAAAAAATGCATAAATACGACAATAACGAAGGTAGGAATCATACCAAAGGTTCAATTTAACTCTAAGACATCCAAATTGCAAGTAATTTCAAAAATCTCCAATTTATAAATAGTAATACTATTCTCCTCTCGGCTTAACTGTCGACCAATTCACTCAAACAAAGTTCCTAGAATGTAGCTCGTGTTGTGTACGTGTAATTTGCAGCAAGAAACGGAACTTTAATAAGTTGGAAATGGAGTAATTTGAAAAGATTTGAAAAAAAATAAAAATAAGAAACAAGACAAGGAAGCTACTACAGATGAAACGAGTGCCCCCTATTTGCTTCTTGATAAATTTAAATTAAAATAAAAATTTAATAAAATAACTATTTTGCCCTTAAAAAAATAAGAAGAAATTTAATAGTAAGGGTAAATATGACATTTAAAATTTTTATATACATATACTATGTTCTACGTTTTGATTCTCTCTCATTAAATCTCGGATTTGATTTAATTTTAATTCATATCAATCATTATCGAGTCTTCTTTCCGTAGAAACAAACAGTTTATTAATCAAAATTTTTATTTAACGCTAATTTTCATTTGAAGGTCGGGTACATAAATAGAGTTTTAAGAATTTTTTTTTAAATTTAATAAATTATTATCAAATCACTCCCAATAGCTAATTAAGCATTAATACAATGTTGTTAGCTCGGTTTTTAACACCTCGACATAAATTTATAAAATAACCAAATTACCCCTAGTGTTTAAAATGAGTAAAATGTCCTTAGTTTAAATTTTGGGGTATTACATTCTCCCTCCCTTAAGAAAATTCGTCCTCAAATTTAACAAATTTCAAATAGGTTTAGAAATATTTACCTTCATCTTCAAATAAGTGAGGAAATTTCTTTTTCATGACATCTTCTAACTCCTAAGTCGCCTCACTACCTTTGTGATGCTGCCAGACGACTTTTACTGAAAGAATCCATTTCGATCGAAGTTTTCTCACTTCCTTATCAACTATAGCCACGGGTTGCTCTTGATATGACAAGTTTTGATCTAATTCTACTGTCTGAGGTTCAAGAACATGTGACTAATCATAAAGATATTTCCTCAGCATGGATACATGGAAGACTAGATATATCTTATCTATACTAGGCAGAATAGCTAACTCATATGCCCTACCCCCAACTCGTCGGAGAATTTGGAAGGGTCTAATATATCTCGGGCTCAGCTTGCCCTTCTTGCCAAATCGTATAACTCCCTTAAATGGAAAAATCTTCAAAAACACATAATCTCCCTCCTTGAACTCAAGATCTCACCGCCGATGATCAGCATATGATTTCTGCCTACTCTGACCTATCATGATTCTTTCCCGTATCACCTTGACTTTCTCTATAGCATCTTGTATCAAATCTGGTCCCAACAACTTGTGTTCTCTAAGATCAAACCACCCAACTGGATATCTACATTTTTGACCATACAGGGCTTCGAATGGTGCCATTTGTATACTCGAGTGGTAACTGTTGTTGTAAGAAAATTCAATCAAAGGTAAATGCTGATCCCAACTCCCCTCAAAATCAATCATGTACGCCTGTAACATGTCTTCCAGAGTCTGAATTGTTCTCTCTGATTATCCATCTGTTTGAGGATGGAATGCAATATTGAAATGCAGTTGAGTGCCTATAGTTTCTTGGAAGGACTGCTAGAACTTCGATGTAAATTAAGAACCCTGATCTGAAACGATAGAAACAGGTATACCATGCAAAGAAACTATATGATCTAGATAAATCCAAACATATTGAAAAGCAGTGTAGTGGTTTTAACAGGAAGGAAATGAGCTGACTTCGTCAATCTATCCACGATAACCCATATAGAATCATATCCTTTAGATGTACGAGGAAGGCCTACAATAAAGTCCATGGTCACATTATCCCGCTTCCATTCAGGTACATCTAGACTTTGAAGTATGCCGGATGGTTTTTGATGATCCGCTTTTACTTGCTGACAGGTCAAACACTTAGCCACATATTCAGCAATATCTCTCTTCATGCCTTCTCACCAGTAAATCTCCCCCAAATCATGATATATCTTTATTCCTCCTGGATGCATTGTATAAGAGGAAGTGTGAGCTATCTCTAGAAGTCGATTCTTGAGTTCTTGCACTGGTGGCACTACTATCCTATCTTGGTATCTCAAGATGCCATTGTCATTTACTCTAAAGTCACTGTCTCTACCTTGCTCTATGCACCTCTTCTTTTCATCTATATACGGGGCCGAAATCTGAGCTTCCTTAATTTCCTTTACTAAGACAGATCTCACCTACACTTGAGCAATTAGTATTCCATATTCAAGAATTTGAATTTCAATACCATCAGTCATGCATGTATGCAGCTCCTTAGCCAATATCTTTCTGTCGCCTAAGATATGGGATAAGCTATCCATAGATTTTCTACTTAAGGCATCAGCTACCACATCAGCTTTTCTTAAATGATAATGAATTGTGCAATCATAATCTTTGAGCAATTCTAATCATTGTCTCTGCCTCAAGTTCAGGTCTCTCTGATCAAAGATATATTTGAGGTTTTTATGATCCGTGTATATCTCGAAGGTTTCCCCATAAAGATAATGTCTCCATATCTTCAATGCAAACACAATTGCCGCCAACTCAAGATTATGTGTAGGGTAATTTTGCTTATATCCTTTTAATTGCTTGGACGCGTAAGCTATAACTGGGCCATGCTGCATCAATACACATCCAAGACTTACACTAGAGACATCACAATACATAGTAAATCCATCGTCATTAAAGGGTAGTGTAAGGACAAGTGCTGAAGTCAAACAGTTCTTCAGCCTCCGACTGTACAAACTTTATGCCTTTCTGAGTGAGCAGAGTCAACAGTGCTGCAATCTGGGAAAAATTCTCTACAAACCTTCGATAATACCTCGCCAAGCCTAAAAAGCTTCTGATTTCTGTCACATTAGCTGGGTGAGGTCATTTCTGCACAGACTCAATTTTCTTAGGATCAATGCAAATTCCATTCTTCGTTATGATGTGACCTAAGAAAGTCACCTCCGATAACCAGAATTCACACTTAGAGAACTTCGCATACAACTTGTGTTCTTTGAGAATCTAAAGAAAAATACAAAGATGTCTCTCGTGCTCTTGGTGATCCGATAAATACACCAAAATGTCATCAATAAAGACTATTACAAACTGGTCTAAGAAAGGTTTGAAGACTCGGTTCATTAGGTCCATAAAGGCTACAAGAGCATTAGTAAGTCCAAAAGACATCACAAGAAATTTATAATGCCTATATCGAGTACGAAAAGCAGTTTTCGGAATGTCTTCACTCTTAATTCTAAGCTGATGATACCCAGAATGTAAATCTATCTTCGAAAAACACCGAGCTCCCTTTAGTTGATCAAATAAATCATCTATCCTCAACAATGGAAATTTGTTCTTAATGGTAGGCTTATTTAACTGCCTATAATCAATACATAGCCACAAAGATTCATCTTTCTTCTTAACAAATAGGACTGGAGCATCCCAAGGAGAAGTACTTGGGCGTATAAATCCCTTATCCAGCAAATCTTAAAGTTGTACCTTTAATTCCTTTAATTCGGCTAGTGCCATTCGATACGGGGGAATCGAGATAGGGTGAGTTCTTGGAAGAAGGTCGATACTGAACTTGATCTCTCTTTCTAGATGTAGTCCAAGTAACTCTTCAGAGAAAACATCCAAAAATTCTCTAACTACTAGAACCTGCGCTAGATCCACTTTACTGTCATTAACATCTTGAATAAAAGCTAAGTATCCAGTACATACCTTCCTAAGTAGTCTACCTGCATCAATAGCCAAGATCAAGTTACTAGGGACTTCACTCTTATCACCCTGGACTTCAAAGAATGGATCATTTAGAATAGAAAAAGTGACAGTTTTCTTCCTACAATCTACTATTGCGTGATATCTAGACAACCAGTCCATACCTAAAATCACAGCGAAATCTAAAATTTCTAGCAAGATTAGATTAGCAGGATATATATGCTCTCAACAGAAATGGCACAAGATTTTATAATCTTAGAAACTAATATCGCACTTCCCACTAGAGTAGACACAACTAAAGGTGAATCTAGGGTTCTAATCTCTTTGCTTAGATGGTATGCAAAGTATGGAGAAATAAAAGAATGAGTTGCCTCCGGGTCAAACAGAATTCTAGCATCAATAGTTGTCTAACCATATGGCCCATCTGACCACATCTAAACAAGCAGCTGTCTCCCTTCTACATAATCCAGGTATATTAGGCTTAGCTATCGAGGCAGACGATGCAGCTTGTTGATGAGAATTTTTGTCCTCTCTTCTGCTCGAACCCCTAAACATCGGAGTCTCCTTTCTGGAAATAGAGCCTCTGAGAATAGGCTTACTACGTGAGCCCGTTTGGCCACCCTGTCGTGATCTCCCAAAACTTTATGTTCTGGCCTTTTTCTAGGACTCCTTTTCAGCCTGCCGCTCTTTAGCTCTCAATTCAAACCGGAGTGCTGAATTTAAAGCCTGAGTATATGTGGTAGTCTCTGTGACTTACACTGATCTGAATAGATAGTCTCACAACCCATCAACAAATCTCTTTACTCTCATATGCTTCATACTTACCAAATGTGGAGCAAAATGAGATGAACAAGTAAACTGTACATCATACTTTGCTACTGACATATTCTCTATCTAAACCAAGTGTTCATATTCTTTTGCTTTAACATCTCTGATACTCTACAGCATGAAACGGGCGAGGAAGGCTTCACTGAACTTTGGCCACTCTATGAGGGGTTCTATAACACTCCTCTTCTGCACAAAAGACATATAGCAGGCATAAGCCATGTCTCTCAACTGAAAATTCACCAACTCCACTGATCTCACTAGTGTGCATCCTAAAGCAATGCATATCCGGTGCGACTCATCTAAAAACCCACTAGGATCTGGACTTGTTTCAACTCCTGTAAAAGTCGGTGGGTGCATATTTCAAAAATCTTTCAAGGTCACCACTATTCCATGCCTTCACTTAGCAAAAGCATGAATAGGTTGTTGAATTTTTGAACGAGGCTGAACAGGAGGAACCTGAGCTTGTTGCTGATGTTGTTGAGAAATCAAGTCTACCAGTACTTCTACAGCATGCTGGATTCTCTGCATTCCCTCAGCAAGATCTATATTATACCTATCATCCACTCTCTCACTTGGCACTTCAGGTTCTTGCGTTCTAGCTCTACCTCGATCTCTACCTCGTCCTTTACCTACTCAGCCCTAAACCCCAACAGGTGGCACTAGAGGCCTAGACGAATCCTGATCTGAAGAAGAAATCCTTTGGTCTCTATCAGAGGATTTTGATTTCGAGAAGACATACTTTAGCTGTTAAAATATGGAAACACAGTTTAGATAAATTATAATTTATCATACAACATCTACAGAAAGAAGATGCATTGAATAATCCAGATACTCAAAGAGGCAACACCTCGCACGGAAGTATCTCGGACATACTACACAAGCGAGGCATTACACTCTACTTATAGTCACCAACACTTAGACCATGCTTTGATACCACTCTGTCACATACCGGTAAATCGGTATCGTGATGGCATAGAGGTAGGGATATCGTACCCCTATAAACCTGAGACAAAAACTTGTACATATAACTATAATGCAGAGAAATATCAATCATATGCATGAACTCATACACATATACTAAAGGCTCATGCCCATCAACATCATGTCAGACATATACCAAGATACTCATAACCAAAGAGTATATACACACACAAAGATATATATATATATATATATATACAAAAATCACATCATAATGTATACATATTATCGAGCTTTATACCCAATATATAAAACAGACATAAATAAATGATTCCTAGGTGACTGCATAGAGAATTTGGAATCACACTGCTCTTCACGAATATCTCCTAAAATCCTCACCTAAAAGGAAATCCTGCAATCACTGGAAATTGTGGTGGGATAAGTTTTGGGAAAAACTCAATGAGCGGATACTGAAATGAAAATTTTAAGTAAATTCAGATTCGATATAAAATATGATTTAAAGTTAAAATCAATTTCAGACAGAAATCGTACTAATAGAGCATCCACTGCATATTATAATAATTTTTAGAAATATCATTTCAAATAATCAAATAAAAACAGAATAACATGCAAGAATGTGTAAAGATTTGGGTCAAATATCAAACCGCCCTTCGCCCCTTACTTCTCACATGTATTGGTACCTCCACAGAGAACAAATCAGCATGTAATTTCAAAGCACATAAACTTCCCCCCTTATGTCTCCTAGCTAGGGTTAAGTAAAAATTGAAACAAGGGCTGACATAGTATCAAAAATATAAAAATCAAAAATAAAACACAATGGCCTCCTTTTGACCTCAAAAACAATATCTCAACAACTCTTTCAAGACAATATGCACATATAGCTCAAAGCAAGTCTCATTTTCCATATAAAGTAGAATGTAAATCAATTTATAAATAAACTATTCCTTATTTCAGAAAACATTAAGTTTTATAAAATAATTTTAATGAAATTAAAAACATATAAAAATTCACTCACAGGTGTCACCGAAAACGGAACAAAAAGTCGATCACTGGGGGCTGGATGGCCGCTTCCTTGGCGTATCTATAACATATTTATATTAATTATTAACATAATAATTGAAGTATACATACTTAAAATTTAACTACGTCATTGATGTACAATAAGTTTTTTCCCTTTTTTGAATTCTATTTTCTTCTATAATCAGAATTTAACGATTAATAATCGAAGTGTCGATTATATTTAATTCACTATTACTAACCAATTCCATACGATAACACATTATTTTAAAATCTAAATCAAGTGCAACTATATTATCACTATTCATATTTTCTGATAAAATTTAATTTTGCTTATTCTAACAATTAATCTGTTTAATTCTAGCCTAAAGAAGTATAATCTACAAAAATTGTCTGTCATGAATAGTATTTTTCGGCATAAATTGTAATTTCTGTCATGAACTGTACCCCCCTGTGATGAACAGTGAATTATCTAAAAATGCATAAATACGACAACAACGAAGCCAGGAATCATACCGAGGGTTCAATTTAACCCTAAGACATCTGAATTGTAAGTAATTTCAAAAATCTTCAATTTATAAATAGTAATACTATTCTCCTCACGGCTTAACCGTCGACCAATTCGCTCAAATGAAGTTTCTAGAATGTAGCTCGTGTTGTGTACGTGTGGTTTGCAGTAAGAAACGAAACTTTAATCAGTTGAAAATTGAGTAATTTGAAGATATTTGAAAAAAAATAAGAAACAAGACAAGGAAGCTATTGGAAATGAAACGAGTGCCCCCTGTTTGCTTCTTGATCGATTTAAATGAAAATGAAAATTTAATGAAATAACTATTTTGCCCTTGAAAAAAAAGAAGAAGGAATTTAATAGTAAGGGTAAATATGTTATTTAAAATTTTCATATACATATTATATGTTCTACGCTTTGATTCTCTCTCATCGAACTTTGAATTTAACTTAAATTTGATTCATATTGATCATTATCGAGTCCTCTTTCTGTAAAAGTAATCCATTTATTAATCAAAATTTTTAATCAATGCTAATTTTCGTTTGAAGGTCGAGTGCGTGAATAGAGTTTTAATTTTTTTTTTAAATTTAATAAATTGTTATCAAATTACTCCCAATAGCAAATTAAGCATTAATACAATGTTGTTAGCTTAGTTTTTAACACCTCGACATAAGTTTATAAAATAATCAAATTACCCATGGTGTGTAAAATGACTAAAATATCCTTAGTTTAAATTTTGGGGTATTACATAAGGAACGTACAATGTCTATTTTAGATTTATCAACTTTTATCCCCTTAGTAGATATTATGTGTCCTAGAACTATTCCATTGTCCACTATAAAATAACATTTCTCCCAATTAAGCACTAAGTTCATTTCGATGCAGCGTTTCAACGCAAGTGTAAGGTGGTTTAATCATTTATCAAACGAATCACCATAGATACTAAAATCATCCATGAAAACCTCTATGATGTTTTCAACATAATCAGAAAATATGCTAACCATATATCGTTGGAATGTCGCTAGAATGTTGAAAAGATCGAATGGCATGTGTGGATAAGCAAATGTCCCAAAAGGGCAAGTGAATGTTGTCTTCTCTTAGTCCTCTGGTGCAATAACAATTTGATTATAACCTGAATAACCATCAAGAAAATAATAATGAGTATGACCAGCTAACCTTTCTAACATTTGATCAATAAATGGTAAGGGAAAATGATTTTTGCAAGTTTTGGTGTTAAGTTTTCGATAATCGATGCAAACTTGCCATCCAGTTTGAACACGGGTTGGTACTAGTTCATTGTCTTCATTTTTCACCATAATGATGCTAGATCTTTCGGAACAACTTAGATTAAGCTGACCCATTTGCTATCTGAAATAGGGTAAATCACACCAACATCGAGTAACTTTAGGATCTCTTTCTTCACCACTTTCATCATTAGAGGGTTTAATCGCCGTTGAACTTCTCTAGTTGGCTTTGCTCCATCTTTTAGCATAATTTTATGTATGCAAGAGAAGGACTAATCCCTTTTATGTTAGTTATTGTCCAACCTATAGCTGTCTTATACTCTTTTAACACCCGGATAAGTTTCTCCTCTTTTAACGATAAGAGGTTGTTTGCAATGATTGTAGGCAGTGTATCTCTTTCCCCTAAATGTATATATTTGAGATGTTTGGGAAGAGGTTTGAGTTCTAATGTAGGAGCCTGAATCATAAAAGGTAAAAGTTTCACGTTAGATAAAGGAAATGAAATAAAGGAAACTAGAAACCTGTTTGGTATTTTTGACAATAATTCTAAAATCGCCATAGTTTCCTCAATGGCATCACATACTTGTATATCCATTCTTAATCTTTTAGAATCTTCCAACTTAAGGCTATTCTTTATCGTGATTTTTAGTGCATCCTCACTAGTTAACTCAAATAGTTATTGTACTAAAGAATCAAGTATGTCAACTGAAAAACATGAATGTAAGTAACTTGGATTAGGGTTCCTTTATATACATCAATTTTCGTTCAGGCAGTTTTCATGAAAGGCCTCCCTAAAAGTAATGGTGTTTGCATAGATAACGAGTCATCCTCCATCTCTAGAATGTAGGAATCAGTAGGAAACACTAACTGGTTCACCTATACCAAAACATCTTCCAACACACTCTTTGGATATGCATTAGATCTATTGACGAGTTGTATAACTACGTCGATTTCTTTAAGAGATCCAAGATTTAAGAAAGCATAAATTGAGTAAGACATGACATTAATAGATTCTCCTAAATCTAGCATAACTTGTTTATACCTAGTGTTTTCGATTGTGCATAAGATGGTGAAACTTCTTGGATTTTTGCATTTTGGAGAAAGCTTTCTTTGTAAAATAGTCAACACATTCTCCCCCACACTTACTATCTCATTTTCCTTTAATTTTTGCTTAGTGGTGCACAATTCTTTGATAAATTTTATGTAACAAGAGACTTGTTTAATGATATCCAGGAAAGATATATTCAGTTGAACCTTCCGGAAGGTATCTAACATCTCTTTTTGCAATTCTTCCTTCTTAGTCTTCCCAAACCTACTAGGGAAAGGTGGAGATGAAACAATAGATGAGATTACAACCTTAGAACTTACCTTCGATATCGATGTGCTTTCTATCCGTGTAATGACATTTTTTTTCTCAAGCACATGATCCAAATTCTATTTTATCTCCTCATTGTTCTTTTGCTGTTTTTGGTGGTTCTCTAAGTTGTTTCCCACTCCTCAAAGTCACGGCATTTACATTTTCTCTGCGGTTTATAATGGGCTTGGATGGGAGTTTTTCAGATCCTTGTGCTTCTAATTCTCCCATCGTACTCACTAATTGACTCACTTGCATCTTCAAATTCTTGATAGTAACTTCTGTTTCCTGTTGAAATTGCAAAATGTTAGTGGCCAAAGATTTAACAATATCCTCAAGAGATGCACATTAGCTTTGAGATGCAGGATGTGGTCGAGGTTGATTGAAACCCAGAAGACGATTGAAATTAGTGTTTATGACAAATTGTCGAGGTTGTCCTGCCTAATTGAAATTAGGATGATCCCTTCATCCAACATTGTAAGTGTTGGAGAATGGATCATAATTTTGCCTTGGAAACACATGCTGCCTTTGAAACCCTTCTAGAATATTGGCTTGCTTTAAATGTCCTATTTGCAGATATGGACACTTGTCGGTTGGATGACCACTCCACACACCTTCAATTGTTAGCCATTGCTATGTTTTGAACGAGTGAAGTAAGATTGGCAATTTGTTGCTCAATGTTTGATGTAACCCTAACCTCATTTACTTTTTGTGGTGGAAAATCTGATCTATAGCTAAATTGTTGAGAATTAGCGACCATATTAGAGATCAATGCCTTTGCTGCCATTGGTGTCTTATCCACTAATGCTCCTTTGCTTGCGACATCTATCATGCTCTTTTCCAATGGCATTAATCCTTCATAAAAATACTGAATTAGAAGTTGTTTGTTGATTTGATGATGAGGGCATGATGCATACAGCTTCTTAAATTACTCCCAATATTCGTACAATCTCTCTTTATTTTATTGTCAAATACCATATATTTTTTTTCAAATGTTTGTGGCCTTCGACATAGGAAAATACTTCTCAAGAAAGAGTTTCTTCATCTCATTCCATGTATTAATTGTGTCGGATGGTAGGTCATTTGAACAAGCCCATTCATTGCCTCTATAATTTTCTTTGCACGTGACTGGTAATAGGCCCACTCGGGACATGCAATACATGCAATGAATCTTGAATAACTTGATCAACTTATGGACCATCTTGGATTCTATCACAACCATGACTGAAATCATACATGGACGACAGACAAAGGGCTCTACATTATAGAAAATAAGCTTGCTGGATGAAGAGCCAAAGTTGGTGCATGTTCTACAAGTCATTAAAGCCCAAGTCCAAGAGTAAAGACATGAAGGAATATGCGGCTATATTTTCTACATGTGAGCTTGATGTAATTTTATTAAATTGCTTTAGTGTATTTTATTATTATGTTAATAAACTAATACAATTAATTGATTAGCCTATAATTATTTTAATTGCTTCTTTTAAGGTTTCCTAATATCTGAAAAAGAAATAAGGCTTATTTTGTGGGTTGCTCCGCAAACTAGAATTTGCTATAGTGCCACGGACTAGGGTTTGCTACAGTACCGCGTAATAGGTATTTAGTATTTAAACAATTTAAACTTGTTATTTTGAGCAACTCTTAAAAAATAAAATTATGAAACTTTGTAGGAACTTGAGAGTAATTCTTCTTGAATTCTTGCGTGAACTTAGACTTATCAAAGATTTTGCAATCCATTGTGGTGTTATTTCTTTGCAACCTAGGTTCTTGAAACGAGTATCTCAATGTGTTTAGGGTTTGTAATCTGATCATATTGGTGTTCCGGGTTATGATTCACTTTCGTGGGATTTTAGGCTACTTTATCTACGGGTTCACATCACTAAAACAATTCAACCTTATAAAACTTATGCTTTAACTCTTTTACTTCTTCATTTGATGCCCTTGATTTCTTCTAAAATTCTAAATTTTGCAAGCCGAATCTTTTTCACATCAAAATGTAACTTTTTTTTCTCTCTCTTTTTAGTGGTTCGTCTCCAAGAATCTTACAAAACATAAAAATAAATAATCAAGAATCAAGAATTTCAAGAAACTAGCAAATAAATTTTGAGAAATTAATAGAAAAATATGTAAAATTTGGCACTTATCAAAACCTCAAGAATTAATGCGAAAATGATTACTGCTGCCTTAAAAAATTAGCATTTTTACCATAAAAATTTTAATATGTTATAAACTACCACCTTCTTCAAAAGTGTTTTAAAGTTTAATAAAATATCGACGATTATGGTAAAAATTGTAAATTGTAAGAATACTTATAATTGCATATTGCAGTTTAAGAAAATTGGAGAGAGAAGCTCAAATTGCATATCTTTAAAGATACAAATTACATGGATATTTATAGATGGAGAAATATAGCTGTTGTGAAACTCATTAAATAAAAGATAGTTGTATGACAGCTGTTGGAGATTTAAATTTAGCTAATGTCAAACTATCTGTTGGAGGTTTAAATTAGGCTGATGTGTCAATGTTGCTTTATGTGGCTGTTGATGTGACAATGTTATTTTTAACATTCCTTCTCACGTTTGGCTTGTGGATGTCAATTAAGCTAAACTTGTTGAGAATAACATTGATGAGCTTCGTGTTGGTAGCTTTGGTAAAGATGTCTGCAAGTTGTTCTTCACTCCTAATGTGCTTAGTGATGATTTTAATGTCTTGAATTTTTTCTCGAATGAAGTTGCAGTCAACGTAGAACCCATCAAATTTGGTATACTTTAAATGTATTCAATTTCGACAATAATGATTTTTTTTTTGGAGTACTTAGGTGATAAAACATCTATAAAACCCGCAAAATTCGACATAATTAAATCTAATTTGATTCCAATATTATTGAAGCATTCGGAAGAGTTAGGATTTGAGAAATTTTATTTTAGTACGCACGTATAGTTAAATCTGCACTTAAGTAATAAAATGCCATAAATATATATATATATATATATATAGACCTAAGTACATTATTTTAGTTCTTTTTTATTTTCAAGATAATTATAAGTGATGTAAGGACTAAATTGATAGGATTTTAAAACTTAAGGGATTAAAGTGAAAAATTTCTATAAAGTTAGCAAGAAAGTGTAAATATAAAAAGTGTGGGGTCAATATTAAAATATTTATATTATTATA
>JAXCLQ010027538.1:0-17705 GCA_035584115.1 Cedrela odorata
GTGAAATCATAACCGTAGAGTTTTTAGCCTATTAATTTAATCACATTTATTTTATTTGCATTTAAATTTATTTTTAATTGTCCATTCATCAAATTTCGTTAGTCAAATAAAATCTATGTTATGCTAAGTCTTGAGAATTAATTTAAAACAATTCTCGTGGGACGATATTTATCTTATCACTCTATTACTTGTTCGACTCATACACTTGCGATTTAGCACAACAACTTTCAACAAATATAGAGATTTACAAGTTAAAAAATAAATGT
The DNA here is from genome assembly GCA_035584115.1 of Cedrela odorata. Classification (NCBI taxonomy): domain Eukaryota; kingdom Viridiplantae; phylum Streptophyta; class Magnoliopsida; order Sapindales; family Meliaceae; genus Cedrela; species Cedrela odorata. The sequence continues at coordinate 267 of JAXCLQ010027538.1, forward strand.
TGAAACCAATTTTTAATATTATCCTTCTATAAAAAGAAAATAAAAAGAAATCGGTTTTCTTCGTAAGCAAATTTTAGAGATTATTTTTCAAATATAGTTGTTTTTGCAATGCAAATAATTTATAAACAGGAATCAAATAAATAAATAAGTACAGTCTAATTTGTGTCACACAAAGATGGTTGTATTAAATCATAAACCAAAAGTTGCCTCCTCTTAAAGGATGAGATGAGGATGAAAATTGAAATTCTCATTCCATATTGTGTGATGTATTTTCGACCAAGTTTTGAGAAACAAATCGTGAAGTCTATACAACAAAATACTTTCAAGCATGTTTATTGCTTTTTTATGAACTATACCTCTAGTAGTAAGTAATACACTTTTCACCCAAAGACAATACAACAACATTCAATACATTGGTTTTCCTACCATATCATGTGGTATGTTATGTTGGCGCCTGACATAAATAACCATTTCTGTCAAGGACAAAACTCGCTAGAAGTGCCGATTACATTGTGCATTCCGAATTAAAAATCGATTGAAAAACTTCGATTCCCTATGTGTGAAAGTAGATTGATTGGACAAAGTCTTTTGTATCAGTGGTGCTGACCAACATGCAAATTTTTTTGCCTCCTCCTATAGGCATTCTAGAGAGTGTTAGATAATAATCTCATTTATCCTAATTGTATCACTTTCATGAGTTGGACTCAATTGTAATGTATTCTGATTGCTTCTTTAGATGTCTATAACTTATATCTAACCATTTGTTTTCTTTTTTCAGTTTCTTCCGTAAGATTTTGTCATCTCTACAGTTAAAAAATTTGCAAATGACATCAAAGGGGTATCATATTCTATTATTTTAATTACTATATTCTGGCTGAATTATCATTGATCTGCTCCCAAGGTCTTATTCCGTTGTGATGTTAGTTGCTAGTGAAGGCCATCCTCTGAAATGTTTCAACTTTTGGCCTCCATTTCCCCCTTAGCTACTAATCTTTTCCACTCACCAAAATGAAACAATTGACTGTAATTGTCAATGAGATTTATAAACTCCATAGAAAACTTATTGCCATTTATTTTGATTGCCCTTTGCAGATGCATTTTGCTCTGCATGTATGCAGTCGATATCTACAGTATTTCGTTGGACATGGCAAAGGAATTGCTCCAAGCATAGCTTGTTAGTGGCTAGATTAAGTACCTATGCGGTTGTGCTAATATATGTCTTTATGCTTTGTTTGAGATCAAATATATTAATGCCGGTATCAAATATCATTAGGTTTATATTGATAAGAAATGAATCCCCACAAGAGCTTAGAAACCTTTATATCAAGTATGCCTCCTGTTAAATGGATCTACGATGAGTAATCATCTTCATATTTAACTAGTCTTTTATTTGCGGTACTTCCGTACACGATCTCTCTGCTACTTAACCTTTTTGGGTTTTTGTTTCCTATTAGCTATTACGATCACAATATTAGAAGCAATTTCCCTTTTCCTCGTTTTTGGGAGCTACATTTTGGTTGGAATGTTTCAGTATTCAAAGCAGAATTATAAACCATTTCTCCAGCTATCTCTGAAAGGAATGTAGATCAGAAGAGGATAAAGGATCACATATCACAGAATGAACACGTTAGGTAACTACATTCAAATTCAGACTACACCAACTTGGCAGATTTTTAAAAATCACAATCCGCATCTAAAAATAAACAAAGGAAAATAACAACCATCTCTTTTCCAGCTTACTCAGTACCCAAGCATGACTAACAAAATGTTCCACTGTCCAGTACCCTTGTTTAATCTTACAGAAACTTCTCTGAGCTTTTCACGCTGGCGACTGGCGTCCACAAGATCTCCTGTTCATCTTTCCCGGTATAACCGACAATGGTAGAGGGTCTTCAAGAATCAGTAACAAAAGATGGGCAGGCCAGCTGAAACTTTAGAATAGCATGTATCTACATGCCTGCGAACATTTTCTTCTCATTTTGGTGAGGATAGAGAGAAGGTGGGTAGCGAGATTACCCAATCAGGTTTTAATGAAGATAACCTAGTAAATCAAATCATTTCTGGACCAGTGAATATGAAACACTACACAATGGTTCACAAGAGCTACTGAAACCTCAAAACAGTTTGCTACTCAAGCAAGGGAAAGAGACATTTTGACAACATCATATCAGTTTCTGACACTCCAAAATTTTGCTATCAATGTAAGTGGACTCACTCGTGATCTTGTGATTCTCTGTTTTTCCTTTTTGATAAACCATTACCTGTGCAAAAAATTCAAATTAATGTATCTTTTTCCTTGGATAAAGTCCCCGGAATTCTGCTAATAACATTTTCAACAACTATCTTGTAGTGCCGAGATAGTTTCTTATGGATCATCCCTCAACATTTATCCGCATGTTCTTCATATCTGCTGTACAAGGCAGGAACTGTAATGGATAAGAGAGTTCCTGTCACCAAATAAAGGCAAATATGTAAATGGCAACATCATAGTGAATGGACTTTGCATGAACCATGCAACGAAATTAGTAGACAAAAAAACTCCTCAATTAATCAAAAAATTGTTTGATATCTGTGAGGAAAGCTTGGATGGCCACAACTGACTAGCAAGGGCACATTCAAGAAGGCATGCAAAACTGCGTGATTTCAAGAAAAGTCAGAAATTATTGCAAACAAATCTTCAGAAAAATGTTATAATTTTTTTTTTGCCAAAAACTAGTTCATTATGCTTTGATGCTTATAGCCCATCCTATTTGCCATTAGAAATGTCCACATGAAATCTTGTGAAACAACCAAGTGAAATTAAGTAGCAAAATTCGGAAGGAGTACTATGGGAGAATATAAAGAAAAACCAAATAAAGAGTGAAATGAACAGAAAGCAAAACAATTCAGTTTACAGACTAAGGATGAATGCGCATACCAATATAGGTTAGAGAGAAGAATGAGAAGTAGCTACCAATGGAAGAGAGGAGCCAAAGACAGACCACTACCTGTCAAATAACAATTGTCCTGTGAGATTCCAAACATATTTCAACTCAATCCAGCACAGAATGCTAAATTGTAAGACACTGAATAATTCCAGAGAAACAGATATCAAGAATCAAACTAAAAGACACTAGTTTATAACCCCAAAATGCTGTGGTTTGCATGCTTCTCCAGCAAAATCAACACCAAATGTTGACATGGTAATAAGGTTTAAGAACATACCCCTAACTTTTCTAATGAGGTTGATTCCCCCCTTTCTTTTACTTCTCTAGCTCGCCAAACCAATTATCCTTCTAGACAACTCAAGCTCAACTAGAATCAAGCAAGCCTCAACTAAACTGGTTGGGGAATTTTTACCTCGTATGCAGTCACACAGGAATTTTATATGCATTGCTTTTATCTTTGTTTATTTTCCCTCTAATTTTCTACCTATGGATATTACTCAAACATAAAATTTAACAAATAAATCTCAAGCGCCCACAATGCTGATTCAGATTCAACAAGGTGCCAACACTCCAAGAACATTCTCTAAACTCTTTGATCGGTATAAAGTTTGCACTCACCTGGAAAAAAAAATCTAAAATCCTTGCCAACGGTGATGTCATGAGCCATAAGGAGAAGATAATTTATCTTAACACGAAAGCATGCTGCAGCATTATTAACCATTTGCTCTGATAACTCTAACTCTGGCAATGTGTTTAGTTGTCTGCTTAAAAATGAAAGTAAACACTCATTAGAAAATGTGTGTGCGCCAAAACATCAAAAAATAGGAGGAACATAAGAGAGAATATTAGGCATACTTGTACCTATAATCAGCATAGTTGGCACGAAGAAACAACAAGACGATCAGCAGTACCAATATATCCGAACAAACAGACAAAAATGATAATCGAGACCGCTCAAAAATCAGCCACGCATCAGTAGCAACCACAATCAAACCAAATGAAACACGAAGTCGCTTCCATAAGAGAACATCAGCAGCTAAGGAAGAAACAACAGCAAATCGAAGAAGTGATATGGCAAAGCTTCAATTTTGAGTTAATTTTACAGAAAAAAAAAACCAGATTTTAGTCGCCGGCAATTCAATTACAATATAGAGAGAAATAAGAATCTTAACTTTACCGCCGCCCATTAACTGGTGAACTGAGCCCGGTCGATTAAACAGTTTAAACCCTGAGCCGCAGGAGCAATTACCGGCAGCTGTTTCTCCATCTCGGTCTATTATACTGCACGAATCTCCCGAATTATCCAGGGATTCACAGATAAACACGACCGGTCAACGCAAATCAAAAACAAAAATAAAACCTTTCCATGATGAATTGATCTTTTTAAATATTCTAGATCTGTAGAGTTACTGTTTGGAAATTTGAAGGCGGGGCGGCCACGGTTTTCAGCAGTGTGGGACACGTGTCGGTATAGGAGGGTAAGATAGTTGGCCAGGTGTGCTACTTCGCGCCAATTTTCATTGTACGTAGTCAGTAATACACTACGATAACAAAATAAAATAAAATGTGACGTTGAAAAGTTAGGCAAACCAATTCATTTTAAGTAACGGTGCCGTATTAGGATGAGCGATTTGTGCCCAATATGTCCTATTAGTTGATTATTATACCCATACTAGTTGAACAGCATTTAACATATTTATATAAAATCAATTTTTTTTAACAAATTAAAACTTATATATATTTACTAATTATATTACTTAATATTAATTTAAATTCTTTAATTTAACATCTAATAATGGTTATGAAATGGTGGCCTAAATTGTCACTCTCCCCCATGTCTCTATCTTATTAATTTCGAAATTTACTAAAATTTTCTAAATTATTTAAAAATAAATATTTTATAACTCTCTCTGTAAACAAAAACATTTTTGGAAATTTAAAAAAAAAAAAAAAAAACCTAAGAACAGAGCGGGCTGCCAAGCGGCGGTGATAATATCACGGCAGCCGCAACACTGTATTTCAAAAAGGTCAATAAACATTTGCGGCTGCAAGCTTTCATTTTAGCTTTTTTTAAATGGCTATTGTGTTACATTGGTCTGTAATTAGTCAATGGTTCAATTTTGGTTCATTGTTTATTGAATTTGATTCAACCCAGGTTTTACTTTTGTTTTTCTTTAAAAGGGTATGACTTTTTTTGTTTTGTTTTAAGAGAACAGCCAGAACAAGAATAAGAAGCTTAAAAATGAGACGAACCCAAAAAAAAAATCAATAAAGTTTCGAGCGACAGAATTTAGATAGAGAGCTTCAACTGGAATTCTGTCCATTTTGATCTGATTTTAAGTTTTCTTTTTTGTTTCTAATGTCTTTAAAGGAGTGCAAAATCTATTTCCAGCTTCTGGTTATGTTTTAGTTGATGCTATATATTTCTAGAGTATAGTTATAATGGCATTATCTGGGATGACTCCGTTTTTCTAGAGTTGTAATGATAGGGAGTTGGCAAATGACTACTTGCTCGCAGAATTGTCCCAGATGCAAGCTTCTTTTATTTATCATTTGTTATATTGCATCATGCATATTCTGCTTGTATGAATTATAATCTGCAGCATTTCTTTTGATTGATGGGAAAGGTGACTCTCGAGGCCTTTAGGAAATCAAACAAATATTTGCACGCATAAAATTCAGGCATCCAAGATCCACAGATTGAAAAGATCAGCGAAGAAAGATGTCTGTATTTCATGCATGCAAATCTTTGTCCGGGTTCAAGCAATGAAGATGTCTGATTTTTTATATGAAAAGTTAGCATTGAAGGTTGTTTGTGTATTAACGTGCTCTTTTGCTACTTGCACTCTTATTGAAGCAGAAACATGATATTTTTCGTTATATATAATCTACATATTAAGGGCTTTTCAAAAATAGGATACGACTTTTGCTAGTTTTATTTGTCTTCTCCTGGTTGAAATTATTTGAGATATAACTTGATGACCCTCGAATATACTTAATGAAAACAAGACCTTTTCATTGTTCTTATAGTTATCACTATCTCATTCTCATGCCTTGATATAAGGTGCTTATTATCATTAATTCTAGAGAAGTAGAATTAACGCAGAAGTCTAGCTTGGTCTTCTGTGGTCTGAGTCAGCTCCTTGGCCCTCTGAGATTGGTGCTTCCAATCAGTGCGACCTAGAGTAAAAATCATCATGATCACACACGAAGCCTGTGCTGCTGCCAGCCCATACCACAACCCCAAAATTTATGCAAGCACCAATCCTGGGTCGAGCGGAGGCCATTAGGACTCCCCATGCAGCTGTTTGGGGACAGTTGCCTAGTTCGCAAAAGACCAATATAGGTAGGGCAGCTGTTGTCAAGGCAGGAACCTTTGACTTGCTTGTATACAACTTTCCCCATATGCGTCTCTCACCGCAACTGCAGAAGTAAAGGCCAGTAGTCCACCCACAGTAGCCACAATGATGCCCATTACTGTTGTGCGTTGAGCACATCCTGGCTGCTCGGTCTCCAATGCTTGACCAACAAAAGTTGATAGACCCAGGTTTAATGAGTGAGGAAACACATATAGCAATGAGCAATCCCGTTGTTTGTACGAGAATTCCCATTGCAGACACACTTGCCTGTGGATCAGTAAGTAGGCCACACAGTATTATCATAATCTCATACCGCCACCACTCCAAACAGACTGAGAATACACTTGGCACCATTAGTGTGAACAACGGCTTCCATCCTTGGTAGCATGAGTTAGCCGCTTGCCAATCCCATGGTTTTAGTGCTGTTTTTGATAGAATGAGATATCCTAGTAAACCCAAAATTATGCAAAATGCGTGCGAGGCAGAAGCCAGAACAACGCCCATAACCCCTAACTTTAAGTACGCTGCCAGTGTATAGTTGATTGGAATATGGAGGATCATTCCACAAATCGCTGATATGGTGAGGGGTTTGTTAGAATTTGAGTCCTTAAAAATATCCGTAGGGGATGGAGGTGCGCCTGGTCTATCAGCTCAGGGGTAGAGAAAATGATATATACCTTGGCCACTGATGTAATGGCTTGATCTTGACCTAACAATACAAGGATATGCTCAATGTTCAACCGAAATAGAGAGATTGGAAAAATTATAAGTAACCTGATATGTTCGCAAATCCCAGTGAGAGGGAGCCCCCAGCTAACTCAATGTCCCCGAGATGTCCCAAGAAAAGCATAGAGATGATGGATTTGGAATGAAAAAGCAGGCTCGGTACTGCTACGGGACATGCAATTTTTCCTAGCGCAATCAGCTTCTCCCTTACCTGCATTAAATCACACATGAGATGCTAGGCACTGCAAAAACAAACATAAAGCTAGAAAATATAATGACTTCTTCGTCATCAAGTTGAAGATTTTGTTTACCATAAAGTTGAAAGAACTGCTATTACGCAACAAGATTTGGTTGCCTCCGACTGAGATTAGCACGCCCCTTTTAAGAAACTAGGGATTAAATTTTTTAGACTCCTTCAATTAGAGCCTGCACTTGTAACGCACCCTGAATTTAACTAATACACCGGCTATAGGAAAGACAAGTTTCTGTAACTCAGCATATGTCATCAAAGCCAGCAGATGCAGATTATATACCATAAAAGTTCGGGAGATATTTGCCTTTTTGACTATAATTTGTTAGAAGGTGCAAGCACCAAATCACGGATGCCAGTTACCGACACCTAGAAAAGTTGGTAACTACTGTTAAGGTGGCGGATTTTCTTCATAAATTATTTTAATAACCTCACTTGTCAACTAGTATGCCATTACTTGCAATAGGAGGGGTTTTCAGGAAATTATCAAGTGATAGATTATATGTCCCATAAATGTTGTCGTACATTGTAGAGAAAGATTTGAGTACGTGAAGAATGAAAAAATAACCAAATTTTGTTTGCCAACCTGGTGATAATAAGTAATTCTTTATTTTCATTAATTCCTTTTTCTGGTTCATTGTGCTACCACTGATTATATTACTTGAAAATTTTCTAATAGTAAAATTTGGTTATGGCATTAAACCTTTTCTAGGCATATTAAACGTTGCAGGAGGACTGCCTCTTTAATTCAGTCACAGGAGTGTCAGCAACAATAGTCTTTATTTAGATTTGAATGGATAAATAAGAGTGAGCTATATCATCTGAAATTATGGTCATTCATCACAACATATGCCTTGTATTGTAATCCAAGCATTGGGGGTACTAAGATATATGTTCCCTTCTATGATCCTCCTCCTTATTTGTGGGTTTAATTTTTTGGATATCAGAATATTTACAAAAATGAAATCCAGCTCTCAAAACTGGAAAAAGAAAATGTATGTAACTATGTTTGAAATGTCCAATCAATTATTACATTAATTAATGTATAAAACTTGGTAAACAATTTTCTTTTTCGAACTAAACTTGATAAACATTTTAATAAGGTAATATTACATTGGCGTAATTTACACTTTAATCTAAACTATATGCGCATATAGTCTTTAAATTTGGTGAACACAAAAAGTTAGAAGAGATTTTTTTTTTCAGAATATTGTACTTTTTATATCTAAAGTTCGTTTAAGTAAAGTTACAAAGGAGAGAGAATTTTTTAAATAACATTTATGACATGATAATACTATTTAATTAATAAAAAATTAGAAAATTAAGAGTTAATAATAAATCAAAAAATAAAAAAAAATTAAAGAGTGGTATAAATAAGTTAAGAAGGACATTAATAACATAGCTGAACTATTCAATTAGTAAAGAGATAAAAAAATTATAAATTAATGATAAATAAATAAAAAATTAAAGAGTAAAATAAATAAATCAGATAAAAAAAATAATTGAATGATAAGACACTCCTACTTTATTTATTTATTTATTATTAATTTATAATTTTTTTTACATTAATTAAATTGTTATACTTTCGTGACAAAATGAAACTATCTTACTAAAATTTTGTCTATTAAAAATTTTTTTTTAATTAAAATAGTTCAAGCTTTTATATTTTACACATAAGTAGATATTATTTTTAGTTTTTTCAATTAGGTCCTTATCAAAATAACAAAACAACCATTATAACACTTAAACTCTAAAAAGATACTTAAGTTATTTTTCAACAGAGGTAGCCAATGGGCTAGCCTAGTATCATGTACTACATTAGATAGAATATAGATCGATCATAGGTTTATAAGGATGAGTAGGCAGTATCACCTAATAGACTAGTCTTTTTAGTCAATAGCAAGCGCTCAGCTTGTGACAAGTGGTATCAGAGCAAACCCAAATTCTTATTCACATGTGGACCCCAAACACCTGTATTTTGCGCATCAATAAGAAATTGCCACGTAGGATGTGGGTTCCCGAAGATTGCAGGGATGGGCAATACGAGTCAGATGGGCCCAGTTGGATGTGTTTGACTGTGACGAGGGCGTCACGTGATTGAATGGGTGAGAATGTTACGTCCCACATCGGATAGAACATGGGTCAATCATAGGTTTATAAGGGCAAGTAGGCAATATCACTTAATAGGCTAGTCTTTTAGGTCAATGTCAAGCGCTCGGTCCGTGACACTAGGCTTGACCCATGAAAAATGGGGCCTATGCAAATTTGCATGTCGGACTAGTCTAGATCTGTGCTATTTATGAATCAGATCGAGCCTATATAAAAAATAATGTCTGACACAACCCATAAGTCCGACCCTTACGAGCCTATTCATAGGCCAATTCGTGGGCCTAAACGGGTTTATCCAAAATTTTAATTTAATTGATATTATAAGTTTAAATTGATTAAAATTATTTGATATATAAATTGATCAAATAAAATATGGGATAAATTATTTACTTAAATTGTTTAGTATTTACTTGTAAATCATAATATTTATAAATAGGCCAAATGGGCTCGCCTCCACTGACCAAGCCTATTTTGGCCCATGGCGGACTCAAACCCATTGTCTTATGGTCCGCAACAAGTCGGACTCTTTTACTACCTCTATTTTCTTCACCAATTTAAGAACTTATTCTTACCAAATGCACAAATTCTCTCTTTTGTTATGAAACTATAAAAAGTTAAGGATCCCTGTATTATTATTCCATCTATCTATGATAAAGGTGGCAAATGGGTTGGGCCTGAGCCCGGCCTGGCCTAAAGATACAAGCTCATCGTGGCCTGTGGCTCATAGGCCCACTAAATACTTAATTTAATATTTTTTATGATTACTATTATTAAGGGTTTTAATAAAAATTATAAGAAAGATTTCAAGTATCGATCTATTTAAAAGAAATATCAATTTATTTGAATGACGTATTTTGTCAATTTCAAATATTTAAAAAATTTCTCAATAAAAAGTATCGATTTTGTCTTCTCAATGTATCAATCTACGCTCAAATGTCGAATATTCAAAAATTAAAATTCAAATAATAGCTAAAAAAAATGACAACGGTAACAAAAAATTGTTAATTTAATTCAAATAAATTAATGGGTACAAATGACCAAATTTGTATACTGATTAAGTTTATGATTCTAATTTTTTCATGTCATTCCTATTGATTGCAAATACTGAAATTATTTTTCTTAAACAATATCGATTGAACAAAATTTAGATAGAAGTTGATCTATCTCTTTTGTAACGAGTGTTTCTAGTTCTAAAAGAACTAAAACATCAAGTGTTTGAGATATTTTTACATTAAAGTTCCGACTTAATAATACAACCGAAAAACTAGAATAAAAAATCGTTTGTAAGTTATGTAAAATTGTACTAAGTCTTAAGAGTGGAACTAGACATTTGAAACTATTTATGACAAGATGCACTTAAACACATGCTCCCCTGGAATAGTGTACCCAATCTTTACTTGCACTAAATACATCTGGAGGTAACATTGTTATTTGTTTCAAGTACTCACACCGAGTTATGAAAAAAGGGATGGCTAAATAAATTACATCGAGTGAGCATCCTTTTACTCATGCAGAAGACAAAAGATAGAAAATTTTCATGAAAAAGTACATTCAACCTTCTTTAAAATTAGTTCTTAGAAATACATGTAAAAATGATTGTATAAGATTATTTGAATAAATAAAAAAAAAATTGATTACAACTTTTCATTCTTTTAAAAGTATTATTTCTATTACTTCTAATTATTAGATTTGATGTAATATGTTAGGTTATATTTGTGTTACTTTTTATTACATTGATAATAATTGGATGTTGTATAAAAGAGTTATTGCATTTCGTGAATTAAAATTTTCTTATAATGCTTCCTCAGTTTTTAGTGTAACAATGAGTGTTTTCGAAAAATATGAAATAAAAGATAAAATTTTCAATATTTCTTTTGATAATGCGTCTATCAATACAGCTGCTATTGAATTGTTTACTAATAATATAATACATGCATGTAATTTTGACGCACACTTTTTTTATATAAGATGTGTTTGTCATATTGTTAATTTAATTGTGCAAGATGGTTTAACTTTAATTAATTATTATATAGAAAAGATTAGAGATGCAATACAATATATTTTATCACATGATTCTAGAAGACAAGATTTTAATTATTTTTTATTGCTTTATAGAATATAACCTAGGAAGTTTGTGCTTGATGTAAAAACTCGTTGGAACTTTACATATTTAATGTTAAAATCTTGTGTTAATTATAGTGATGCAATTATTTATTTTTATAATAAAAAAGTGGGTGATATGTTATTGATTTCTAATAATTGGATTGTGATATTTAATTTTATGAATTTCTTAGAAACAATTTATAATGTTACATTGTCATGTTTACGTGTTTATTTTCTAACTTCATATTGTATTTTGAATAATTTATTTGATATTGATTATATATTTATTATTCATAAAAATGTATATGAGTTTGCAACTATTTGTTTTACTATGGAAGAAAAATTCGACAAATACTGGAATAATATTCCAGTATTATTTATATATGCAACAGTAATGGACCATCGAACAAACTTTCCGGTGAAATTAAGTTAGTAAATGCAATTATAAAAAATTTGAATGTTACACTTGATATGGATAATTTAAAAAAAAAAACTGTTTAAATAATATTTACATTCAATACGAGGGTATAGTAAGAATAAATATACAAATTTCTGAGCACAATGATGAACCAATAACTAATACTCCTTCATGGAAATTTTTAAGTACAATTACTAATAGATCTATCAGCTTACTCTTCTTCTTCTATTGACCATAATAAATTAGGAAAATATATTTCTACTAATTATAATTTAATGTTTGGTATAAAACAAAAAAGAAAATTTTGATATTTTGTAATTGTGAAAAACAAATGAAATGGTGTTTTATGTGCTATCCATCATGACTTGTGATCTACTAATTTCTCCGGTGTTCACAGTAACATCGAAATATACTTTTAGTACAAGAAACAAAGTATTGGATGAACAAAGATCAAGATTGTTACCAAATGTATTCAATTGTTTGGTATGCTTGAAAGATTGAGAGGATATAGAATAAAGAATTCAGAACAAGAACGATGATCGAGATGATAAAATGGAGGAGAATGATTCTATTAATGGAAATTAGTTTGTAATATTTAAAATGAGTAAAGTGCAAATGATAAATAGTTCAGTAGGTGCCAACCTAGTTAGGATGTACTGTAACTATAGCGATGCAAGTTCACCAATTTATTTATTCAATAATAATATCAAATTCACTTGTAATATAAATATATGTTGTTAAATGTGTTGAAATAAAGGAAGATTGATATGTATATATGTTTTTAATGATAATAAATACATGTTATTAATTATTTGTTACAATTTAAAAGTGTAAAACTAATATTTTTAGTGAGAAAATTTTGTGTAATAAGCCAACAGATCAATATATAGAGCTTTAAGAATCGATACATATATAAAAGATCGATACTTCAATGTAAATAAATCAATACATTGAGAAAACAGAGAATTTAAAAGAAATTATAAGTTTGATCAGATTGATATATACAAAGAAATAAATCAATATATTCAAGTCAGAGACTTAAAAAAAAGTTACAAATTCAACAAGATTAATACATATAAAAAAAATATATATAAATATATTTAAATTAAAAATTTTAAAAAAATTACAAGTTTAACTATATCGATACATTGATAAAAAAGTATCGATATATTTGAAATTTACGTTGTCATGCATATTGATCTACGCTCAGGCCCGACGTAGGCCCGCGCGCCTCGGCCCTTATAGGCTTCAATTTTGCGGGCGAGCCGGCCCGGCCCGTTTTCCACTTGAAGCCTCTTGTGCTTATCTTAGGCGTCTTGATGTGACACGTCCGAATCCAATGGTCGCAGTGCACACAAAGTAAAACAACACGCTTTTCGCACCCTGATTTTCCCCACTCCCATCTCCTATAAACTCGACGCTCACTTCTCACTCTGAATAATCTCGTCGCACGGTTGAATCCTTCTCCATGGCTCTCCGTTCCCTCCTCCTCAATCACAAAATCCTAACACTAGGCAACCCCAAACCTCTAGGGTTAGGGTTGCGGGGGCTGCAGACCTTCACTTTGCCTGATCTTCCGTACGATTATGGAGCTTTGGAGCCCGCGATTGGCGGGGATATTATGCAGCTTCATCACCAGAAGCATCACCAGACTTACATTACTAACTACAACAAGGCGCTTGAGCAGCTTGATCAGGCCATGAACAAGGGCGACGCCTCAACCGTCGTTAAGTTGCAGAGCGCCATCAAGTTCAACGGCGGAGGTCAGATATTTGTCTTCTCGTCTGTTTATTTTGTTGAATTAGGGTTTTTCAGAAGTATAGGGGTTTCCTTTTTTGTTGAAATGATGAAAATTTGAGTGGGTTCGGTTTTAATGTTGTTATTATTATGAGAAATTTGGAATTTTTTGAAAAATAAAACAATTGTGGAAGATAATTTGAAGTGTGTTGGGGACTATTGAATTGAACATTTTTGGGTTAGTGGAAGTAGATTCAAACGAAAGAACTGTATTTGATGTTGTCTTGTCTGGATAGAAATTGATTGACGATGGTCAGATTGGAATTTAATGTGTTGGAATGATAATGGATTTGATTTGTTAGAGCTATTTGCATAGTGTTATCGTAAATCTCTCTGCCTAACAAGCCCCGTTTCGAGTCTGGAGAACAACCACTTTAAAATTTGAACAAAAATGCTAGAAGGTAGTACTATATTCAGAACAACTTATGCAGGACCAGCACTGTAGGTTATTCTTCATATATGTTTATTTATGCGTGGTATGATATGTTATGGAGGTGCCATTTAGGAATGTAGTCAAATATTATCAAATGAAGAACAGTTACCATTTAGAATTAAGTTTCTTCTCATGCTCTTCAACCATAATTATTCTTGTTTTATATCAATTATTGACTTTGGTTTATATCAAATGGTTATATTTGATACAGGTCATGTCAACCACTCAATTTTCTGGAAGAATCTCACTCCTGTTCGTGTAAGTTTGTACCCCTAGATTGTTTTCCAGGTTCCTTTTTAAATCTGTTATCTAATGCTTTACTTATGCTACACGATTCCAGGAAGGAGGTGGTGAGTCACCAAAGGGGTCCCTGGGTTGGGCTATTGACACACATTTTGGTTCTCTGGAAGCATTGATCCAAAAGATGAATGCAGAAGGTGCAGCTTTACAGGGCTCTGGATGGGTGGTTAGTATTTCAGTTGGCGAAATTTCCTATAATTGTTTCATTTCTTCATATGCCTGGTCATTGCTCTAATGTAAGCCTATGCTCATCTTTGCATTTTCTTCTTTACTTCTTTTCACATCCTCTTTTGGCAGTGGCTTGGTTTGGACAAGGAGTTTAAGAAGCTTGTGGTTGAAACCACCGCAAATCAGGTAATTTTACAAGATTTTTGATCTTCGATTTTCAGTAATAATTCACCAGACATTTTGCAAAAGACATCAAACAATGACTTTTCAAGGTTTCTAATTTTGATCAGTTTACCACTATTCTAGTTATTTCTGTTGATGTTGAGAATCTAGTGAGTAAACATTTAGGATGTCAATATCATGTTAGAAACTGTTAGTTTCAGTTTTTTCATTACAATTACTTAATTGGAGTTTTAGAAGTTCAGTTGGTAAGCATTGCTAGCAGGTTGACTGGTGAATTTGATATGAACTCCTTCAATTATATAAGCATGCATATAATATTATCGCGTGTTTGTGTTATTAGATTCAATAAATTATGAACTTCTAACTGCAGGATCCACTGGTAACTAAAGGCCCAAGTTTGGTTCCTTTGCTCGGTATAGATGTCTGGGAGCATGCATACTACTTACAGGTAAATTTGCAATCATTAGTTCTCCGTAGAGCAGAAGCTGAAATATGGTTGCCTAAACACAGGATTTTACCAGTTGATTTTTTACTTGTTTTTGATATTCTTGTACCGCTCATGAAATTTTCCTTTTTATATAACTTCAGTACAAGAATGTGAGACCAGATTATCTGAAAAACATTTGGAAAGTCATGAACTGGAAGTATGCCAGTGAAGTGTATGAGAAGGAAGCCCCTTGAGCTGGGTGCACTCCATTTCATCTGAGTTTGGGAGATAGATGCCCTTGCAGCTTATCAGGTCGAAGATTCAATAAATTCAGATATTGTAACAGATGAAGATCCCCTGCCTTTCTTTTGCAGTGAGTGGCTCTTTGTGTATCCCATGTATGGGCCAAAATAATGTCAAGAACTTTACGCTCTTTTTGTAGCTTCATGTTAATCACTCACTCTGATCGGTCATTTTGTATCCATCTGGTATTTTATCTTCCATTTGTTTCTTTTAATGGTGTTGTAACAACTGTCTATGCTATATATGTACTGCGGTCTCTTTCAAGTTGATCACGATCATGGGCCTGAGACATTTGTGCGGTGAACTTGGTGCGGATTGATTGATGCATTAAGGTAGATATTATTGTTTGGTTGAGCCTTTAGTAACAATGTTACGAATAATTACGTCAAAAAACATTAATATTGTGCCCAATTGAAATACATATAGATTGCCATTGTGAAGAGGTAGACTGCCGCGTGAAAAATTTCACCCGAGGCCTTGGTGTTATGTTACTTGTAATGCAGTGGTAATCGTTAAATAAATGTTGAAATTTTTGTAAAATTAAATTTATTTTGTGTAAATTAATGCAATGATATTATATTATTATCAAATTTTTATATTTATAATATAATTAAAAATATATTACATAATTTTATTGAATAATTCTACTACCTATGCCTACTTCAGAATTTCTCAATTCTAATTTTAACCATCCGTAAGAATTTATATGTACCCTATAATAGTTAATGATCCGAAAGAAAACTAAAACAAGAGGGACCAAGTAAAAATATTAGAAATATAGGTGCTTATACGTACCCTACAATAGTTAATGACCCGAAAGAAAACTAAAACAAGAGGGGCCAAGTAAAAATATTAGAAATATAGGTGCTTATATTTGCAATTACGATAAGTAATTCCTCCATATAAAATCCCCAAGTAACTTTTAGAATCCCTAATGCAAAATCTCAGAGCTTGAGTCGAACAACAAGATCTCGCCATTCTCCGCCGCCGTATTCTTCTCTCCAAAGGAAACAGAATGGTGAGTAAAATTTATGTCTTCCTCATTTCTATTCCGTATTTTGAATCGAAAAACCTTGTTTGTTTTTTATTTTTTTTTTCTTCCAACAGACTTTCAAGCGCAGGAACGGTGGTCGCAACAAGCACGGCCGTGGCCACGTCAAGTTCATACGCTGCTCCAATTGCGGCAAATGCTGCCCAAAAGTATGAAACTTTTACCCTTTTGTATTAGTTCTGTATATTGTTTGCTTCAGATTATATCGTAATTTGGTTAATATTATCAACGCATGCGAAACTCCTTGTTGTCCTCGATTGCTGATTATTTGCTACCGCCAGTACCGGAAAAAGTTTCAATGTTTAGTTAATTTTACAGCTGAAAGATATATCTTTCATTCGTAGGCCTCTTACCTGGTTCTTTTTTGTAAAATTTGTACTTTTTACTCCGTTTGATTACTTGTTTTGATACTTTTCTGCTAAAGTTGTGTTTAGGTTGAGTTTGTCTTTGGTAATCTTGAAACTTGTATGATCTTAAATGTGAATTGAAATTTTGGGATACACTATTATTATTATGAAGGATCTGAAAAAAAATTTCACTCTAAAATACTATTTTTGCATTAAAACCTATATATTATGGTTTGAGTTTACTATTATACAAGAAATATTGATTTTGGGTTGTGGATTGTTGAAAAGGACAAGGCCATCAAGAGATTCTTGGTCAGGAACATTGTTGAGCAAGCTGCTATTAGAGACGTTCAGGAGGCCTGCGTCTACGACGGTAATTGTCTGTTACATATGTACTTTTTCTTTTATTGTATGGTTATATTGTTGTTTGAATGGTGAATAATGGGAATGTTTTGTTTTTTTTTTTTTTTTGTTTTGTTCTGATGCAGGATATACACTGCCTAAGTTGTATGCAAAGACACAGTACTGTGTCTCTTGT